>JARWLC010000011.1:110079473-110344473 GCA_033318265.1 Phyllotis vaccarum
CTTTATAGTTCTGAAAATATTGGAATAACATACTAAAATAAAATTATGATGAACATGGATATTTCTATATTTAGGCAATTTCTTTCTTTCATCATAAAATGTTCACATTTTTCTCATTATTATTTTTTGCACTAACATTTCAATTATTAAATAAAAGAGTAGTGTCTATGTGTTCTTCATCCGCTCACTGGTTTACATGGCTAAATTAGTCAATACATAATATTTTACTACACCTGAAGAAGAAACAAATTTAATTACTATTTAAAGTTTTTTCTAATATTGTTCAACTATTACATGTTTCATTATTCTACTAATTATAAAAGCAACTATGTTTATGGAGAGAGTGAAAATTACTGAGGTACATATATTATTTTCTAGGCTCTTTATACTTAAATTATTTATACTTTTTATCCAAACAATCTCATTATTTTCCCATTAGACTCAAATTGTGTCATATGGTTTTATCTAGTGTCTAATTAATGTCATCTTCTAGAGCAAATTTCTGATTGCTAAGAATGAAAGCCTAATTCTCATTATGAAAACAGCCAGTCAGCCAGCCAGTGAGGTGCCTTTTACTTTCACATAGTCAATGGCGTTTACTCCAAAGTCAATATCAGTTAATTACAGTGTTTGCTTTAGAAATCAGTGGTGACTTACTCTGTTTTTCTCCCTCCTTCTTTCTTTAATGACCCAATGTCCACTCAAATGAGTGCCACCAAAAATTAAAAAAAAAGGGAAAAATGCAAAAACCTTCAAGTGGCAGCAAGATTAAAGAAGTCCATGAATGGTTACATCAATGTCAGAAAGTCTGACATAATACAAGAGGGCCACAAATGCTAATTAATGGCAACAACCTTATAGTTTCACTTTTGCAAACACTCTGGGCACAAGCTGGAAGAATATTCAACTTAAACTCTTAAATTAATACCAATGTGTAACGAACACTATATATACATAACTAAATGAAAAGCCCTTATTTGAGTTTCCAGAAAGTGAGTGATGGAATGAGCATAGGAAGAAATGTTTACCAGAGGACAATTCTGTATAATGGATATGGGATATGAACTGCAGGATTGTGCTGACATTCTTCCCACTCTCAGCTGCTACTCCTGCACCACATCTGCCCATATACCGCCATGCTCCCTACTACACTGAGGATGAATTGACCCTCTCAAACTGAAGGGAACCATTTCAATTAAATGTTTTACTTCATAAGAGTTGCACTGGTCATAACAGCAGTAGAAACCTTGAGACATAAACTGTACATTAAACACGTGAATGTTAACTATTATTTAAACTCTAAATATTGGGCTACATTTTCCAATTGTAGTAACAGATTCAACAGTACATTTAGGGTAAAAATAAATTTTCTATTACATGTTTTAGAAAGGTCATTCTTCTTTGACTTCACCTACCATACATATTTAAATTCTTATTATTATTTATATACAAGTGCTTTAAACTTTTCCTTAAATCATTAAGAGTAAACATGCATATTACTATGAGGGAAATATTATTTTAAGTATATTTTAAGTATTGTGTATATGTCTGCTCAATGGGGTCTTTAGATAATCTTTTTATTACATTTATTTGTTTATATATTTTGCATGTGGATGGATTATATGTGCATGTCATGGAGTATGTTGGTGGCAGAGGACAATTTGTGAAATTTGATTCTCTCCTTGTAATGTGTTACCCAAGACTTGAATTAGGGCACACAGGACTGGAAGGAGTTCCTTTATCAAGAGAACTATCTTGATGATACAAATTAACATCTTAGAACAGGGGTAAATTTTATCTTGAAGTTTAAAATAATTTGTTATATCAATTAAATAACATATAGTAACATTGTAGCCATCAATATGTCTAGCTATGAAATATATGGAACTTTTGCTTATTCCATAAGTTTAAAAACATATGGCATTACCATACCAAAAACTTGAGGCTGGACAATGATAGGCCCCTAGGGAAGAACTTATTACTATCAAACTGCTAGATAGATACTGTATTAAGCTAACTACTAATGACTTATCATTAACTCATGTATTAATTCTTATTTCGACTTCATCAGAGAAGATTCTATTTGTAGTGGGTATTAACACAGAGATATACAACTGCTGTTCAAGATGAAAAGAATACAACATTGCAGAGTGCTCAGCCCTAAATAGAACATATATGACACGTGTTCTTATCCCTTGAGTCAGGGATAACTGTGCAAAGATAATATGAAAGAGTTTAATAACTGAAGAGGTAGATGACTACAAGGGAAAGGTGTCTTCTGGGTACAGCAAGACAGCTGCAAATATAAACTCAGAGTAGTTGTATTCTAACAGTCTGAATAAAATCGATGTAATCCCAAATCAATGAAATCCAAGCATGGAAAGGAAAAATTTGGGCATCAATTCCTATCTCTAGGTGAGGTGCTAATAAAAATTGTTAGCACCTTGACAAGGAAAGTCAGTTTGTCCTAAGAGTATGGCCCCTGGTAAGCTAACCATGCTCTAGTAGAGATCCACATATTCAAGAATATCTAGGCAGATATAAATGACCTGGTCAGCTTTTTCTTTAAAAAATGACATAAAAGTGAGTGAGTGTGGAAGGAACAGTGAGGTCTGTGAAGTTTGGGGGGAAGGAGATAAATATAATGAACACATATGAAATTCTCAAAAAAAAAAACCCATACTTTTTTGCATTATATTTTTATTTATTTATTTTATTAAAAATGTCATTTCATGTATGCATCCTCCTGCTCTCTCCCCCTTCCTTCCTCCCAATCCCTCCCAGGCAGCCTTCAGCCTTGTCCTTCCCCTTCCAGTCATCCCTTTCCTTAAAAGAGCAAGACATTCCCAAAGTAGATCAGCTCACCACAGCCCATCCACTCCAATCAAGTCTGATCCACTCATCCCAAAGTCAAGACTGGGATAGTGTTGTTCCTTTGCAGGAAATGGGCTCCAAGGTGCCAGCCCACACACATAAACACAGTCTGATTCCAACCATCAAGTCTTGATGCACTGTTCATTCCAGTCAACAGTCGCTTACCCTTGGAGGGCCCAGATCCCTTTCCCAATGGATCTCCAGTGGCCATTTCTGACTGAGTGAGCCCCCAAGAGCTTCAGCTAGCTATCACCACTGTGAGAACTCTCCTCACAGTCCCCAACTCCTTGCTTAGACAAACACTCCTCTCCTGCTCCCACCTGGACAAGGGGCTTTGCCAGCACACAGCCATGAATCTCTGCCTCCACCTCTATTCTCAGTAGGATGTAGGTTCTGAGATGACACCAAAGGTGGTCACTCACCTGACCACTGGGGAAGTCCTTCTCAGGCAGCCCCTCCACTATTGTCTGGTGACTTGGCCATGGGTATTCTTTGAGTTCTTGGAGATTTCGCTAGCAAGGGTTCTCTTTCCAACCTTGTAGTAGTGGGGTTTCTTGGTCTTGGGCGGCCAGAGGCTCAGACTCACAGACCTGTCATGCCAGTTCAATAGCAACTGCCTCTGCTGTTCAGACCCCCAGAAATGACTCAGACGCTTGTATTAACTTCATGCTGTTTGGCCTATGGCTCAGGCACACTGTTAGCTAGCTCTTATATCTTAAATCAACTCACTTTTATTAATCTGTTTGTCATGTGGCCCGTGGCTCACTTGTGTTTTATACATGTTGTTCTTTGGGTGGCTTGTTCGATCTGCCTGACTCTGCCCTGCTTCTCTTATCTATGTTCTGATTTTTCTTCTTACTTTTTTTATGGTGCCCATCATGGCCCAAAACAGCTCCTTTATTTAGAGATTGATATTCACAGCATATAGAAAGTCATTTCTACGTCACTTCTCCCTTTCTGTCTAATCAAAAAGGAAAGTTTCAACTTTAACATAGAAAAATTACATATAACAAAATAGCCATCAAGCAAGAATTATAGTTATAATATCTAGTCTATTTGTATTTAACAAAATTAATGAAAATACTCTTATCATCTACCTTATCTTTATGAATCTAAAGTTTCATATCCAATATACCTTTTAAATGACTAAGAAAAACTGTGCCTATTACAATATAATCTTCAACTACATCCAAGACCACAGAAGGATATTTACCCAAGTAAACAGGAAGTGTAAGCGACTTTTAAAATCTAGAAAGGACAGAGATGACACCTATCTGCCTGGACAGTCACCCAAAATTCCTTTATAAAGTTGGGGCATCTATCTTCAGCCTACAGGCACAGAGTCTCTTTTCATTTCAGTGAAGCAGGAAATCTGATCTGCCCATTCTGGCACAGTTAATCAGTTGCTTCTCCTCGAGTCCTGAGGAATGCCTGACAGTTTTCTCTGTAAAGCAGGACCCTGAATGACCATCTCGGCTTGTTCTGCCAAAGTTCAGAGGTCATCTTCCTATGGAACCTGCATGTCCAGTTTAAACAGCATACTGTCAAGCAGTCAATATAAGAACAGGTTCTTGTCCAGTGGCTAACCATTGCCACAAATAGACTCTTTATGGAGTTTCTTCAATGCCTATTTTTCTCTTGAAGGATATTGGTGCTGCCAGGAGCAGACCTGTCTCACTGTCAAGAACAGTCTAAGTTTTTAAAACATTTAAATGCCATATTCTGTATGTCTTAGAAGTATTTGAAGATTACCTACCTAATTGACATATATCTTTGTATACCTAAAAATCCTAACTAACCTAACTATAAGTTTGATTATCAAAGGTGACTATTAACCTTCATTTCTTAATTATACATTACAATTTTAAATCAGTTACATGAACATCATACCTTAAACAAGAATAGAAAAACACATACAGCATAACAAAATTGACCTTAAATTTGTATCAACAAACCAAAATCTATACCAATGTAAAGCATTCTGAGATTAAGAGCTGATTTCCTGTTCTAAGTAAATTCAATAATCTAACCTTTTGAAAAATCATTGATATACCATATCCCCTTTTTCTTCTTAGAAAGATATTAAGTATGACCAATAACCAATTATAATGAAAAAACATTTATAAACAACGTTTTGGGAATTGGGGCATAATTTTCCATTATTGTTTCTTGTTGAGTACGGGGTGTTGAAAATCTCACATGTTTTTAAGACTGGATCATAATCTGTAGCCGTGAAGCTGATATGGCCATCTCTTTTTATCAGACATTTTTTTAGGGGGTCTTGGTTGATGAAACCATATTTGTCTGGAAGCAACCTACACGTTCTCATCTTCTGTGGAAACAAAATCAGAACTCTTTCAAAGCAATATATCCTTAGACACAAATTTCAAAATCAAAATACCTTTAAAATATATATTCTTGTTTAACTTAGTAGACTTTGCATTTGCAATCAATTGTCTTTCTGCAGTTAGCTCATTAACAGTTAAAAAATTAAAAGAAACATAACAGCAAAATTGAGATTTTGTGTCTATTTTTTATCTTTACATGGCTTATTATATTTTATTACTCTGTTTTAAAGACTTTATCTTTCTCTTTTTTCTCTCTGAAGACTATGTACTTTTTACACACATTGTAACCTGTTTACAGGTATTTTTTTTAAATCTGAATCTGTTTTATTGTGAATCCTTACTCATTTTTGAACTAGAAGAGCTTTTTAAAATATTCTCACTCTCTTGCCATGTAGTTTATGCAGATACCGCAGAATCAGTAAGTTCTCTTAAAGGGATGGCATCTCTGTTCATGGCCAGCCAACAGAGCAGACCCAAGAAAATGCTGCTACTAAGAAACTGTCTTTGTTTTCTTTTTGTTCAAAACAAACAGGAATCTAAAATCAATCACATGCTATTCAGTCTTCTGTGAGATTTTAGGAACCAGCCTGATAGCCTGCCAACAGTCCCCTGGTGCCATTTTGAATTTGACCCAGACGCCATGCTTTCTTTGTACTATGACCTGTTTCGTATTTACAATTTGGAAACTGTCTTGGCTCAGTTTCTGTGATCTACAACCTTTTCTAATCTTTTTCAGGCTTTAATTGGATAATCGATCCACATTGGATGCATCTGTGGCAGTGAGGGCTTCTTGGTCCCAGGCAGCCAGAGGCCCAGACCCACAGATAGTTGTGACAGATCCATAGCCATCTGCCTCCACTGCTCTTTGCAACACAACCCCACGTTGGCTTTCTCTATTGAGATATCCAACTCTTTTTATCTTTCTCATTGCTTCTCTTACTCAACATCTCATTCTTTCAAGATTTGTTCCCAACTCTTATAAGTTGCAACCCCAATTTGCTAAGGTAATCTCTATTTTCTCTTCTTAGGAAAATCTCTGGATGATTCAAATGTCTTTTTGAAATTTCTATAAACTCAGCATCACGTAGGTAAAATCAACCTGAGATTGCTTTCTCATGTACAAATAAAATATGATGAAATTTATGGAATTTTAATTTACATCTATCACTGATCTGTCTATGTAAATTTTTTATGTTCAAGTTTCAGTGGTGGTTTAAATCTCTGTTAAGGATAACTCCATCCTTAACATAAAGTCTTACTTAGATTTGTAATTAACAGATAAATAGACTATACTAGGAAAAATGGCCTTGCCACATAATACTCAAAACCCTAAACATACCAATTTTTAAGAAAAAAATATTAAAAGTTGCAAAGAATAAAGGTCAAATAACATATAAAGGCAGACCTATCAGAATTATACCCGACTTCTCAATGAAAACACTAAAAACCAGAAGAACCTGTACAGACCTCTTTCAGACACTAAAAGATCATCAATGCTAGCCCAGACTATCACACCCAAGAAAACTTTGAATTACCATAGATGGAAAAGCCAAGATATTTCACAACAAAATCAAATTTAATCATCATCAACAAAATAATGTGAATTAACAATATCTTGGTCATTAATATCTCTCATTACCAATGAATTCAATTCACCAATAAAAAGATAAACTCCAACAAAATGGATATAAAAGCAGGACCCATTTCTGATGCATGCAAAACAGGCCTCAACATCAAAGACAGATATTACCTAAGAGTAAAGGGTTGTAAAAAGATTATCTAGTCAGAACTGAGAAACAAGCTGGTATAGCTTTTCTAATATCTAACAAAATATAGTTCAATCCAAAATTAATCAAAAGAAATGGAGAAGGACATTTCATATCAAAAGACAAATCTACCAATTGTGAACACATATGCTGCAAATACAAGAAAACCCACATTTGTAAAAGAAACATTACTAAAGCATAAATCACATATACAATTTCACACCTTAATAGTGGGTGATTTCAACACCCCAGTTTCATCATTATACAGGCAATTAGATAGAAAATAAGTGGAGAAATAATGAAAGTAACATATTATACTCAAATGGACCTAACAGATATCTACAGAACATTTCACCCTAAACCCCCAAAGTATACCTTCATCTCAGCATCTTATAGAACCTTCTACAAAACTGACCACATAGAAAAAATCAGGAATAACTCTCTGTATTTTATCAGATCACCATGGATTAAAGTACAAACCACAGAAAGCCTATGAATTCATGAAAACTGATCTCAACTGAATAAGCTCCATGTAAAGGAAGAAATACAAAAGAAATTAAAGGTTTCCTAGAATTCAATGAATGAAAATGAACTGACAACTTACCCAAATGTTTGGGATACAATGAAAGTAGTGCTAAGAGGAAAGTTCACAGCACTAAGTGCCTTCATGAAGAGTTTGGAGAAATTCCACTCTAGTGACTTAACTCTGTATCTGAAAGCTCTAGAACAAACACCAAAGAAGAATGGATATCAGGAAAGAATAAGGGCTGAAGTCAGTGAAATTGAAACAAACAGTTGGTTCTTTGAGAAAATTAATAAGCTAGACAAAATTTAAACAAGCTAACCAAAAGGTAGAGATAGAATACTCAAGTTAATAAAATCAGAAAGGAAAATGAGGCATAACAACAGGCATTGAAGAATCTGCACAATCATAATTAGGTGATACTTCAAAAAAACCCATACTTCACAAACTTGACAAACCTAAAAGAAACTACAAATTTCTTGATAGAGGCCACATACCAAAATTAAACCAGGATCATATAAACAATTTAAACATACCTAAATTCCCTAAGGAAATAGAAACAATCATTAAAAGTCTCCCTACCAAGAAAAGTGCAAGGCAGGATGGTTTCTGGTCAGAATTTTCAAGACTTTCAAAGAATATCTAATACCAGTATTCCTCAAATTATTCCACAAAATAGAAACAATTAAAAGCCCTGTTTAACAAATGATAAAAAGTCTGAGAAAGAAATTAAAAAATAATACCCTCTACAATAGACACAGAAAATACAAAATATCTTGGGGGTAACTCTAACCAAGCAAGTGAAATACTTACATGATAAGAACTTGGAGTCTTTGAAGAAATAAATTGGAAAACATATCACAAGATAGAAAAATCTTTTAGGTTCCTGGATCAGTAAGATTAACAAAG
Source organism: Phyllotis vaccarum (assembly GCA_033318265.1). Classification (NCBI taxonomy): domain Eukaryota; kingdom Metazoa; phylum Chordata; class Mammalia; order Rodentia; family Cricetidae; genus Phyllotis; species Phyllotis vaccarum. The sequence continues at coordinate 110,087,894 of JARWLC010000011.1, forward strand.
TAAAAGTAGCCATTTTAACAAAAGCAATCTACAGATTAAACAAATTCCCTATCAAAATTCCAACACAATTCTTCATAGATCTTTAAAGAAAAATACTCAATTTCAGATTAAAAAAAATAACAGGAAAATCCAAGATAGTGTAAACAATTCTTTACAGCAAAGGAACTTCCAGATATATCTCCATCGTTGATCTCAAGTTCTACGACAGAGCTATAATATAAACAGCATGGTATTTGCATAAAACAGACACATTGATCAACAGAATCAAACTAAGGACTCAGACATAAATCTCCACACCAATGTACACTATATTTTTTACAAAGAAGTTAACACTATACAATGTACAAAAGAAAGCATCTTCACCAAATGGTGCTGGCATGCAAATAGATCCATATCTCTTACCTTACACATACACCAAATTCATGTGTGTGGGAGAATGCTTTTGCAAACTGAAAATGATTGTCACTTGTATTGTCTTATGACAAATACATAAGCTATGCTTTGCTGATACCCATGGGAAGCCTGGTCCTTTTTGAAAAGAAATAAGGAGGAATGGATTAAGTAGGAGGTGGTAAAGGGAGGTGGGAGGAGAGGATGAAATGAGAGAAAGGAGGGGAAGTGCAGCAGGATGTAAAGTAAACAAATAAATTTAAGAATAATAATACAAGTAGATTGTTGACTTTAAATACTTTTGGCTTATCAAATTTTGTGTCCAGTGACAGAAGTTCCCTTTGACAATTGCCACAGCTACAGCCTATATATTTTGACATATTTTAAAATACAGTTTCGATTTCTCAAAATGTTTAACATCCTAGTAGATTTTCTTGTGTTTAATTTTTTATAGTCACAATTTTATAAGCTAGTCTTTTGTTAACAATATAAAATTTTAATTTCATTATTGGTTAAGAACATACTTGGTATAATCTTTGTGTTATTTTTAATTAGTAACAGTTGGATTTATAGTTTACTGTGGTCATTTTTTCATATATACATGAAAGGAAACTGTCTTCTGTTTCCTACACAAATCATCCCTGAAGAAAATTTTGATGAGTTCTTTCTAATCTTTTACACGTGATTATGGTGAACTTCAGGATTTTAATTCCTCCTATTTCAATTGTGCATAGGATCTCACACTTTTTCACATTTCCCCACTTGGAATTCATTAACTTCAAAAAAAATTATTTTGTTTTCGTGACCTTATCTAGCAGTGTCAATCTGTGTCTTTCCAGTTGATCAAGTGTGGAAACCTCCCCCGGCTCTTTATTTCTCCTGAGACTGTGTAATAAAATCCCCTCTCCCTGGTTTTTAAAACATAGTTTTAAAGTTATATTGACTGACTTTCTTGTTTATAGTGAAAATATGATATTCCTTCCAATTCTCTATAGCATACTAGAACATCATGTTTTAATTTAAGTCTATTTTCTAAAATACAGATGAAATCCTCCCTGTCTTTTTCTGTATCTTAGAAATTTCTTACACTTACAATTCATAACAAAGCATCATCTACATAATTCCCAGAGGTTTTAAGATGTGAGATACCTCTACATCATTAATAGTATTATATTTGACATACATTTTACAGATTAAAATCACAATTTCAAAGGAAGCAATGAAGATAGGATGCCAAATTGTATACTTTGTTAATAATTAAAATTGATCTATTATTTGTTACATTTTTGCTTATTCATGTGAGAAAAGTCTTTTTACAGGGATAAAAGAAAGAAAAATAGAATCTGAACATGTTTTACAGTAAGATGCAGTTACTGAATCATGACTAAATGAAGCTACAGATGCAGAACCAAGTGAAAACTGAGGCCACCAGCATCATCTACCATTTGACATGTGGAGGTAGCAAGCCCTATGAGAAACGTTTGTCACCATTTAAAACAGTGACCCATGCAAGTTTCTTTTATATATCTGACATTTGAATGCATTGTAACATACTGTTCAAGAAAAGCTTTTTGCAGTCAGACACATCAGGCTCCAATTACAGCTTTCAACCTCAGAAGTCAGCCAAGGTTGACTTCTAGAATTGAATAGAATTCTAAAAAATAGCTTTATACTAAAAGACTTCATCATTATTCCAGATGGCATGTAGATTAACTTTGAGCTGCTAAAGAATCCATTGCAAAGAAAACCCATTTTGATCATATGTTTGATGCTATTTTTTCTCAATTTGGAAATATGGCAACTTCTATTTTTTTTAACATGATATCCTTAATTAATGAAAAAGTAATTAAATTATTAGCTAGGCATAGTTGATTTCTAAATCCAGTCATTTAGTTATAAAAAATATTCAACAATATTATCTATAGATACCCAAAAGATGAGAATTTAAATATCTACCCTTCCCAATAGAAACAAACAATACACATAAAATGCCTAAATATCTATTACTTCCAATCTTACCATCTTCAATATCTTACAGATGGAGACTTTCATATACAAGATACTATTACAGATCTGTTTACAAATTTGTTTCCATACCAGCACAAGATATTACTATTTCCAATGAGTTTGCATTTTAAATGTCACAATAAAGATTAGGACGCCTCAAAAAAAATTCTTTATAGCTGATAATATTAAAGATTGAATTTAATACCAAATTTTATTTTCAATTTATGTTAATAATTAAGAGGAATAAATTAATTTCTGATATACTGATGTTTATATTTTCAATTAAGTTACTATATGAGAGAACTAAAGTCATCCCATGTTATTCCATATATAGATATCCTTAGTTCTTAATATTATTTGAAACTTTTTGAGATATTCACGACTCATTTCTCACTTCATTTTAATTATTGATTTGCTTTCTAGTCTCCCAAAGGAAAATTTAGAGATTTCTCTTAAAAACTTATTGGTCTACTTCTATAACAATAACAGGACAACATTTTAGTACAAGTTCACTGTCAGTACAAACTAAATCCTGTAGCCTCATCAGAATTCTCTACGTATAATAAATGAATGTGAGTAGTTCTCAATGGGTAGGCATTTCTTTTGAATTGTTGTGATACTTTCTGTGACAGTGCTTTTTAATCTGTATTACAATTAAAGTAACTGTTGCAAAACTGTTTTGACGTAATCAAACAGCTTTGCAGTATTGGCTGTGAAGGTTTTGTGCTATTTGGAATTTTTTTTAAATTGCCAGATGTGGACTTAAATAAAAATACAGTCAATGGAGAGATGGCTCAGTGGCTATTCTTCCAGAGAACCTGAGTTTGATTCCCAAAATACACATGGCAGCTCACAACTGTAACTCTAATTTTAGAGGATTCAATGTCCTCTCTGCCCTCTGAAGCCACCAATCACACACATGGTACACAGACATATATACAGGCAAAGTACCCATATGAATAAAATAATAAATAAATCAAAAATGCAGAAACATATGGAAAAACACTCAATATAGCCAAATAAAGTATCAAGAAACATTCTCGATACTTTTCTTAATTTTTTTTAGTTTCATAATTCTTCATAGTAAAACCCAATAATGCTTCCAATCCTGTTTTATAACCATTGTAAAAGTCCATATACATAGTTGTACCCACCACTGGTGTTTTCTACAGCTTTTGGTTCTTACACGTATACTGCTATATAGCCTGCTAAGGCACATTCATCACTTTATCCATTTTACCTTACCTATTGTCGGATCTTTATACTGTGCTAATGTTACGATTCTATGACTACTAGGGTAAAAAATTTACTTTACCGCTTAGGGCTATCGACTTTGACTTCTCATATGTAAGTTCAGATCATTTCTCTGGTACACACCACCTGTGAATTATTTGCATTTTGCACAAATGGCTTAACAGTAAATCAGAGGTAATACAATACACTCTTCAGTGTTGTTAGATACTAAGAGAACACTATTATGCCCACTTGTTGCCATTAGTAATACTAGCTGCCAAAATTATTCAGATGTTTAGAACACTTTTATAATTGAATTCTAATAAAATTATCTTTTCATTAAGTTACAGCCAATGTTTGTGTGTAAAATAGTAGTTGTTTTGTTGATACAAGTAAAATACAATACAGAACTAAGAGTTTTCCATCTTCCTAAATATTCGGAAAATGATTCTCTGCAGATGACCCCTGGAGACACTTGAGAGGCTTTGGAGAATGATAGCTGTCTTCAAATGCACAGACACAGCATGTCTGAGTGCTGAGATGTATTTTGAATACTTCCAGATGGCTGAACTGAGACCAAAGGTGGAAGCTGTGAGAGGTAAATGACAGCTCAATATAAAGTAATTTTTGAAAATAGATCTACTTTTTTCAGAGAAAAGACTGATGTGTCCATCCTCAGGCAGATCTAAAGAGCAAAACATACATAGTTTACATGGCCCCAAGGAATCTGTCATTATTCCAAATTCTTTAAATGCAATATTACTCTGTCCCTTTGCATGGAAACCTGTCTTTACTTATACTGGTTCTCAGTCAAAGCTGATATTGAAGCAACATGTAAACAGTAAACGCAGGATAGGCATGTATTTTCCTCTACTTTTCTACTCTCTTTGAGCTCTTTATTATAATCCAGTGCCATTTTATGCTCTTATTTTCTGTCTATATAAAATAATGTTGTCCTATTGAAACGGAGCCAATCCCAAACCTTGACACTGTTTAAACAATCCAATAGGCACTTTTCCCATCTTTTTATGTATTTGTTCTTCATGAGAGGAACAATAGAATTTTTTTCTCATGATGAAAATGAACACTACACAGAACATGCAGAGATGGGAATTTATTGTTATTGGAGAATGGTGTGAAACTGATCCCCTTCAAAAACTATTTTGGTACAATTTCACCATCAGAAAACTTTGCTTTTCCTTTCCCAGCAATATGGTTTTCTGGATAAGAGCATAAAATATGGTGGATGATTTCTGTAAGAAACAGAAAGGTGTAGAGAGTTTGATAAATAAAATTCTACTTCCATGTGACAGGACTAGTGTGCTGGTTAACAAATTCAACAAATAGATTTATACTTCCAGTATGCAGGATTTTGATTTTTATTCATTCAAAAAATAAAAGGATCACCAAATGTAGAAATAACAGGAATTTAATTTTAATGTTAGTTATTTTAGGAACAATATACAGCAGTAATATAGGGTCTTGTGCTTTTGAAATTGCATTCTGTCTTAGATAAGAATATGAACTGGAAGTGCTTGGGAGGTAAAATAGCATTCACCTCTCATAGTTCTGGGGGTCGGAGAATACAATATCAAGGTTTGGTAGATGTGGTTCCTAATGAAAGCCCCTATTGTGATTCTCAGTTCATTGCACCAAGTCCTCAGATGATCAGCCCCTGAATCTTTCTCTTATTGAAACACCAATCCCATTGTGCTCCTCCCCTAACTGCTGTATTTTAACAGTCACCTCCCTAAGCTCCTAACCCCTAAGATCATCTTTGTTAGGGAACAGATTAATTATATAACAGTCTGCCTTTTATTTAGATATATCTACTTAATGATGTGTTGAGTTTACATCATTAATTCACCGTATGTACATAGTGCACCTATCAAGTAGAAGGCAATGTGCTTTCTATGACAATATTACTATAGAAGAGGGCACATGGAAAACATCTATCAGAAAATTCTCTCATTACGTAAGGTGTTGCCAAATTTAAATTCTTAGGTTTTCCCACATAACTGTTTTTCCATTCTTGATATTGCTATTGTATTTTTTAAATAACTATTTTCCTATCAACAAACTAAATATCTCTGCTTTATTGTGAATACTCACATCTGAAAAATTCATGAATGCTATATGAATGAAGAATACAGATTTTATGGAACAGAGGTTAAAATCAGAATACAAATTAACTAAATATAGGTAATTGTACAGAACACTTACAGAAAATCAGTAAGATTTACTTGGCACAAAATTTTACTTGGTATAAAAGATCATAATTCATTTCAAAATACTAGAGTATCCACTTTCTAATGATTACCTCTCTCCTTCCCTGCATTTCTCTCTGGGTCTACAGATTACAGATTGGCTATCATTTAATTAATATCTAATATATACATATAAGTGAATAATACCATATTTATCTTTCTGTGTATGAGTTACTTCACTCCTAATATATGAGATACAGAGTCCCAACTGGACATCTCTTGTCAACAGTCTTCCTGCACACAGACAGGGTTGCATTTGATTGAGTTGTTTGCCAAGAGGGTAATACATAAATGACACAGACTATTGCTGAAACACTGGGAGGCTCCCTGTAAAATGATAGGGGTGCTCATTGTTGAAGACAACACCCACACAACTCCATGACCATGAAGAAGTTGAGCTGGTGCCTACATGGAACATTCACCCCTATGTTCTAGTGTCTTTGGTGCACAAAGTAACTCTGTGGTGAGATTTAGGTGTCAGCTAATAAGGTCTAAAGACACTTATCTAAGGTCCCAGGCTCATAAAGAAAAATAGCCAACCCCATTCATAAAGTAACTAACTAACAAAATGCCTAAGCCATAAGACAAACAACATAAACTTAATATAAGTGTCTAAATCATTTTTAAAGCCTAAACAACAACAGACAACTAAAGAGTCTAAGACTACAGGTCTGTAAGTCTAGACCTTTAGCTACCAAAGACCAAAAAACCTCACTCTAACAAGCCACAAAAGCTTTATTTAACCTACAAATGGTCTTTCCTGCAAGATATGCTAGAGCAATGGTGATACTGAACTTGTTGGACCAGCAAACCAATGTCTGAGTTGACTTTAGGCTCACTCTAGGAAACAGAACTCATACCCAATGGGTAACCAAGAACTAGAGACCAGATAGCATAAAGGCCTAAGGTAAAACCAAACATCACTACTTAAAAAAAAATCAACAAGATTACTCCTAATGATATTATGCTATATAGTCATAGAACAGTGCCTTATTCAGTTGTAATTAAAGAAACTTCATCTGTAGCAAATGAAAACAGATGCAGAGACCCACAAACAGACATTATTCTGAGAGAGTCTTTGGAACACTCAGCCCAGAGAACCTTAGTGAAGAGGAGATTGGAAAAGTATAAGAGCCAGAGTGATGGAAAACATCAGAAGAACAAGGCCCTCTGACTCAACTAAGCAAGGCTCATCTGAACTCCCAGATACTGATGTAGCAAGCACAGGGCTGACACGTGTCTTCACCTGGGCCTCTGTGTATATACTATAGTTTTTGTGTTAGTATCTATATGTGAATCCTGCATGTGTGAATGAGTGGGTCTCTGATTCTTGTGTCTGCTTTGGGGATTTTTTCCCTTTTATTGGGTTGTCTGATTCAGCCTCAAAGTGATGGCTTCTGGTTTTTATCTTAATAATAGTTTATTTTGTCATGTTTGGTTGTTATATTTTAGAAGCCTGTCTTATCTAGTGAGAGACAGAAAGGGTGGATCTGGAGGGGAGAGGAGGTAGAGAGGAATGAGGAAGAGTGGAGGAAGGAAAAATGTAATCAGGGTATATTATATGAGAAAAGAATCTGTTTCCAATAAAAGAAAGGGAAAATACTACTATTCAGTGATTATTAAGAAATTATCCTAAGGAATGTAAAATAATAAATAATTTAGCAAAACTTAAAATATTGATGGAAATATTTAATATTATCTTTCTGTGAGTCTGTATATTTGTTGTATTTCCCTTTGAATTAATAAACTTTTAGAAAAGTAATAGAATTATAGCCATTGTGGTGGTTTGAATAGGTATGGCCCTCCAAAATTCCTGTGTTTAAATACTTGGTCATAGGAAATGGCACTATTAGGAAGTAGATATGACCTTATTGGAGGACATGTAGCACTGTGGTGTCAGACTTTGAGGCCTTGTATATGTTCAATATGTGCCCAGCAAACAGTCTCTCCTTCTGTTGCCTGTACATCAAGCTTTAGAACTCTCAGATCGATATTCTCCAATATTCTCCAACACCGTGTCAGCCTGCATGCTACCATGTTCTACCATGATGTTAATGAATTAAAACTCTGAAACTATAGGCAAACCCCAATTAAGTGTTTCTCTTTATAAGAGTTGCTATGGTCATAATGTCTCTTCACAGCAATAAAACCCAAATTAAGACACAAATATTTAATAGTAATTTATAATATTTTAAAAGTTATAAATATTTTAAAATAACCTGAATTTTTCCCAAATACCACAAAATATAAGCTATTTCATACAGCAAAAATATATAGTGTAAAAAATAAGTTACAGTTTATATCTCTAAGCCATCAGCAGTGCAGCAGAGGCATTATCAAGTACTTTTACATATTAAATATGTCATCCACTGCAAAATAATTTTTTCTGAAGTCTCAGCATCACTCTGAGAACATGGGAATGTTTGCTACTATGACTTCTCTGGATGTGATTGCTCCCAGTCACTGTTATTAGAAAAATGCAATTATTTGTCTTTTCCGTAAAATAATCAAAAGGAAATGGAGGAATGGGAATGATAGCTCACTTTGTAAAGTGCTTGTCTGCAAGTTTATGGACCTAGTTTCAGTGTCCAGAGCCCATGTGACAAAGCTTGGCATGGTGGTCTGTGCTTAGAAAACAGAGACAGGTGTTTCTGCCAAAACTGTAGTCCAACCAGTCCAGCATATTGGAAAAAATTCCTGGTGAGTGAGAGAGCTACCATCAATAGTTAATTAACTGAATGTTAGAGAGTATCCGGGGACTATTTCATTTCTCCTCTGCCATTCACACAGAAGTATACCCCAATACACGAGCACGCGCAGAGGGGTAAGGAAGGAGCAACATTAGCCATACTTCTTATTTTATTTTATTCTCCTCTAAGCTCTCTCTTATTTCTAGAGTTGAGACAACACTGACCAGTAACTGTAATTGTTCTCTCATAATTTCATACAAACGTCTTTCTTCCATTTCTTTCTCATACCTCATTCTCTTCTGTTGTCTTATGACAACATCCAGATATATCTTAGAAATAGTACCTGTAATATTTTATCTCTTTTATTGCCATGTCACCATAGAAAGCTTGTGCATTCAAGAGAAAAGAAATAGCCTCATTTTAAAAATTTGTACTAGTATCTGAACACATAAATATTATATTGAATTGCACTCTTTAAAGGAAACCAAAGACAAAGTCAACATAAAAATATCGTTACTGCTCAATCACAATAACCTCAGTCACAAGGAGGAACTTTTGGATTTAAGTAGCAGAAATATTTTAGGAATGTGATTATGTTCAGACATAAAAAGGAAAGCATTAAGTACAGCCTACTAAAATTAGATTGTAATAAATCACCTTTCAGTAAATTTAGTCATCATTTAAATTTCCTTGGTTTGAAATGTATGAAAACAGGGAGATTCTTTTTATCTCAGAGCTTTCGGTGCCTTTTGCTATTTTTTCATATAATATGTGTGTGTAAAATGTGTGTGGTTAGATATTTCTAGCACTGTAGGGGACCTTATAATGAAAAAAAAATGTTTTCTTGTCATTGTTGTCTGAACCTATAGTATGCTCTTTTAACGTCTAGGAACATTTTGTTCTTTGGACAGATTTTATTTTGTTTTGTTTCTGTCTTAGACTTTTCCCCTGATGGACTGCAGACTTCTAAGTTGTGTGCTTACAAATTGTACCTACAGAACCATATAAGCTGCTGCAAACAGACAGCAGTTCTACTATTGTAGTTGAAAGTTTAACTTGCAATGTCTAACACCATCTCAAGCTTTCTTTTCAAAATACTTATTGCATTGTGGGAATGCGTTTATGTATGCTGTGAATCTCAATCTTTAAATAAAGGAGCTGTTTTGGGCCATGGCAGGCACCATAAAAGAAGTAGGAGGAGAAATCAGTTTAGGTAGGAGAAGCAGGGCAGAGTCAAGCAGATCCAGCCAGCCGCCCAAGAAGAAACGTGTAAGGAGCACCGGTGAGCCACACGGGCCACGTGGCCGACAGATTAATAGAAATGGGTTGATTTAAGATATAAGAGCTAGCTAGCAATGTGCCTGAGCCATAGGCCAAACAGTATGGACTTAATATAAGCATTTGAGTTATTTTTGGGGGCCTGGGCGGCTGGGCGGCTAAGCGGTCTCGGGCGGCAGGTCTGTGGGTCTCTGGACTTCTGTGCTCTAAATTTGACCTGCTCACACTCAAAACCTGACCTGAGTGCGTTCTAAGCCCGACCCATGGGTCTGCCAGCCTGGGAGGGGGGGGTTAGGAAACGTTGGGCGCCAGATGTAGGCGGAGTTTACTTAGAAGGCACCAGTACCAGATAGATATTTATTAAAATATAAATCAGAACTCATGGTACAGTTAACAGATTACAGTAGCACCTGAACAGGGACTGGAGTCTGGACCGGTGAGGACAGTCGGTAGAGTCGATCCTCTCCCCAATCATCCAGGAACCAGGAAGAGAGCGTCTTGTGTTCCAGAAGACCCTTTTCAATGGGCTTTTTCCCCACCCCCTTCAGGGGGCCCGGTGCCCTGTATAAGTGTCTTTTGACCTTATCAGCTGACACCTGAATCCCACAACATTGCATCACTTTTTAGTTCTTTTATAAATCTTGTCAGGTATATAAAAGGTAATTTTTAGTTCTGTCAACCCAGACCTTACATCCTTGGTCCCACCATTCCTTTTGGCCCGCTTTCTAGTCCTACTTCTGCCAACTAGTATCTCTTAGCTTTTAAGACCATATTTATTTTTATACTATCTGGAAATCAGAGTGATTAAAGTGTTTACATTATTTGATATTGAAAATTAGTGCTTATGACATAGCCAGTTAAGAAGTTAGAGATACAATTCCTTGTCTTTTAAGATCTTCACATTTCTGTTTACATTTGGATCTGATTCTATTTTAGGGATGTTTTAATTTACAGCAATTTGAGTGCAAAGTACAGGAGACTCTCATATGTTCCCTGCCTCTACTCATACACAACTTTTACCAAAGTCAGCTCTTTACAGCAGTAATGAACTTAAATTCTCACATCATTGTGATCATAGTTCACAGTTCATATTAAAGTTCATTTTTGGTATTCTACGCTACGAAGTCATATTGTTTACTATTATAACATTACAGAGTGATTTATTTAGAAACTCTTTGTGCTATCCCTGACATTCTCTCCCTTCCCCGCTCACACCCTCTCTTTCTCTTTCCATATCTCCCTATATTCCAAGTTCTTCTAAGCTCTGGAGTTTTACTGTGAACACAGTTTTAACTTTCTCAGAATTCTGCACAGGTGGACTCATATAATATGCATCCTTTGTGAACTGCTTCTTTCATTTGCATTGTTTCCTCTATGTCTCTCTGTGGATTGATAAATCATTTTTATTTAGGACAAACTCATTTTTCAATGCTGGAATTTATTAGACTGGTTGTTTATTGATATACTAAGGATATGCTTCTTGCTATTTCCTAAATTTTAAAGACCATTTTTTAATGACAGTAAATTGCTGTTCTACTAATTCATCATTTAAACTTTAAACTAATTACTAGTTATCTTTTAATATTTTCATAGTTATCTATCAAAGTACTAGTTTATTTGTGAGAACAACTTGCCACTTTCTGAGATTTCTTGATCCCAATGATTCATGCATTCTTTTAGTTTAATTACTTTTCTTGCTGAAACACATATGTGCAATGCTGAGCACTTGTGTATTTACATTATCTGAAACACTGCAGTGTCACTATTCCAGCTCTGAATGAAGGATGTGCTAGATACAAATTTCTAGCTTGTGATAATATTCCTCAATATTTTCACACAGTGAGCTTAGTGAACTCCCACCAGCACACAGTGTGATCCATGTGAATTTCATTGTTGACTCTATCCATTTCCGGTATGGTCTCAGAATTTTCCTCTACAACTTTACAGAACTTTTCATTCTTTTGTAACTTTATTTTGGGAATCTAAGAGCTCATAAAAATCTGTTTCAGCAAAAGTACTTATCCAGTATGGTAGAAAAAAAAATTGAGTGGGACAAGCCAATTGGAAACCTTTTTATCTGGCATTTCAATGAAATTTCTGTACTATTTAATCCTCTCCATGTTCCATCTCCCACATGTGGTATTTTGTCTTCTGCCACTCTCTACTTTTCATTTCTATTTTTACTTTCTTTACAAGTCAAGGATGGTTGCTTCTATTATATATTCCAATCAATAGAAAAATTGTATTTGGATTTTTCCTTTATTTTATCCTAAAAGATTTTTTCCATACCCACCACTGCTCCTTCTTCCCCCTTCTATTTCCAGTCCTCCCTCAGCCTCCCCCCACCCCCTCCTCCATTCATTCCCCAAGGAGATCAAGGACTCCCAAGGTAAGTCTGTTTGGTCTGGCATATGCAGTTGGCGTAGGACCAAGTTCTGGCCCCCAGTATCAAGACTGAGTAGGGTGCTTTTCTGAAGGGAATGAGCTCCTAGAAGTCAGGCCATGTACCAAGAATAAACTCTGGTCTTATTGCAAGAGGTTTCACAAACTGTCCATGCTATTTGACTGTCATTCTGTTTAGAGACAGGGTCTCATTAGCCCAAGCTTTGAACTCATTCTGTAGCAGAAGATGACTTCTAAGTTCTAATTTTCATACCCCCCACCTCCCAAGTTTTAGGAAACAGTGTGTGTCACCTCACTCCTGGTTTGGAATCATACTTTTACATTTTAACAGTTTGCTTGTTAATTCTTTCCTCTTATTCTACTGATAATTTGGGGGTGAGTTTCATTAGTATATCTGGTAAAGATACTTTTATCTATTGGCTCATTTTATAATTTGTAATGGCTAATTTTTAGTCAATTTGTCTACATTGAGAATCACTTATAGGTACACACCTCTGACTGTGAAGGTATTTCTGAAAAAATGAAATAAGAAGGAAAAACCCATTTTGAATGTGGATGACTCAATTCCACGGGTTGTGGTCCAGCGCTGAGTGAAACAGAAAAAGGTAATGGAGTACAACCTCCCTCTGCTTTCTGAGGCAGATGACTTGTAGTCTGTCACATCACACTTTGCCTGTTAGGTGTAGGTCAAATAAATCTTCCATTTCTATACACTACATAGAAGTATTTATTAGGCTTTTGGGTAGGGTTTTTTTTTTTTTTTTTGGAGGTTTTATTTCAGTTGTTGTTGTAGGTGTTATTTGTTTTTGTTAGGCTAGAATAAAAAATGGATAAACTTTGTTAAGAAATGACTTAAAAGAAAACACTAAGTTCCTTTGGAATTTGTTCTGCTTAATATGAAGGGATGTCTGGTTTAGATTTGAAGGGCTAGGACTCAAACAGAGGGTCTAGCATTCAGTAATTACATGACAAAGAAGATGCCTTTTCCTCTTTGAGCATTAGATTCCTAACTTAGGAAATATAGGTAATTGTGGAAATACTTATGGGGCTGGTAAATTTTGACTCCTGGAAAACAAAGAAGACATGAGACATGAAGGGGAAAAGGAAATATCTTTAAATTCTAAGTTCTCCATTCTCTCCAGCATAAAGAAAAAACCCTCTTTAAGTAAAAAAATGAAAAAAAAATGTATATTTGCAACTTCATACAGTAAGAATTGAAAAACATAAATTAATATTAAGACAGCATGATTTCAAAAATTTTTCCTGAAAACATTTTTATTGTATATGTTTTCAATAAAAATATTTATAAAAACCAAAAAAGAAAAGAACTCCTGAATCAAAAGGTGACATTTTCCAGGATGATTTGACAGAATGAATCAACTCATATATGAAGAACGTGGGGGGGAGAACTGTATGTTACAGCTTTAAGTTTCTAAAATAATGACTGTTTTTCCTCAAGTAGACCTGAACTTATTTTAATTATAGCTGAAACAGTCTTTTATCACTTTTCTTTGTTATGGCATGGATGTTTTATATGATCATGCTTTCAGCATACATAGACATTGACCTATATTTTTCAAAAACCTTGTCAGAAACAGAGATTGGAAAGATGGCTAGGCAATTCAGAGCACTTGGTACTCGGATCAAAGGCCAGACTTCTGTTCTAGCACCTGAATCAGCCAGACAACTGGTTGAAAGCGGTCTTTGCTTGTGTCCTTAGGCATCTGTATTCTTATTGTGTCCATACATATACACTGGGCTTCACATTTTTTCTTTCTAACTCCCGCATCTAATAGCCTTGTAACACACATCCTTATTTAAATCTCTTCTTTTACAGATTTTTAAATTTCTCCAACAACTTGAGAATTCCAGCATCATATATCTATAAATTTAAAGCTTGTTTTTAGCATCTTAAAATATGCAAATTAAAGTCTATTTTGATATCTTAAAATTTCCATGTACTATGAGTCTAAGTAAGCTTGAACGTAACTCCACATACACAAAAATATATCCAGTTCTCTCTCTCTCTCTCTTTTTTACTGAGTTGTGTAAGGCAAATATCTTTTTTCAAAAACTGCCCTTGGGAAGAAGAAAACACGGTTTCTGCCTGTATTTGCAAAAGAGATGAGAATTTTCTCCTATTGTCTTAGTAACTAGCATACAATGGCTAATAACAAATAAAACTATAGCACTTTAATAGTAATCATTTGTCCTCTTCACAAAAAATACATATTCAATCTCACTAAATTTAAATGTGCTTTCAGGGATATTAACTGTGATTTTCAAGTTAATCATGAGTAAAAAGATTTATCTTGTTGTCAACCTCAGTCAGGTTCAATACATTGAGCATGGTATGTGTAGAGTTTTTTAATAGTAAACTATGCTAATTAAAATAGTCTTGGATGTCAAGACTATTCAATCTTGTGGATGTCTATATATGGTGAAAAATTTCTATCCCACGGAGAATTATTGAAAAAAGACATGGATATAGCATATTGACACTTAAAAGAGAATTAAATAAATTCTCAGAGTTCATTAGGGACCAAATAGTTCCAGAGTTTGACTGTTTCATACAAGAGGATTCTGACATTACAACTTCATGTCCTTATAAAAATCCCTGTTCTGGCTCATTCATATCTTTCTAGTCAAATTTTACATTAAATAATTCTTCATTGATCTGGTTGTTATTTCCTCCCACAGTATCCTCTTTTCTTCTCTATAAATATACAATAATCAATTATTATGTTAGTTGTTTATTATTGACTTTCCAGCTGACATGAGTGTGCCAGTACTATGAGTTACAAGTTTGTTTTTTTTTTAATCAATATTACTCTTTAGTCATGCCAGGCACTTGACAGCATTGTGAAAGTAGTATGGGTTTGATCTATGTTGCTAAATACACAGATGATTCATCACATGTTTAACCTATTTGGAGGCTATTTTTCAGCTTTTTTTGGGGGGGGGGTGTTAATAAGCTTAGAAAATTCTGTCAACTTCTGTTTGTATCTTTTGTTATAACAGAGATTACATGACTTCAGGGAATGTCATTCAATTTCAGTGGTTGAACAGAAAGAAGCTTAGGTTTTACTGATTTCACACAACTCATGAATCCCCACTTTTGTGGAGGAGACTTTGCCTGAGTTTTAGGAACTCTTCCATTCTAGAGATCTGCCTTACTCAACAGATGTCATCAAATGCCACCTGCAGCTTGGGAGGCTTCAACCATAGATAAAGAACATAGACAACTGGGGTGGGCTGAAAGCAGGAGAAACCATCTTCTCCCACGGCAAAACACACCAATTGGTTACCCAAAAGCAAGTAGTCAGCCATGAAGATACACACATGTAAGTAATAAATGGACTGAGTTTTTAAGTATAGATTTAAGCAAACACATACACACATATTACATACGTGTATATTATATACACATAAGAGGAGAAAACAATTTTTTAAAAGGCCATGCATATGAATAACACTAAGTAGAATATATGGAAGAGCCAAGATGAAGAGAACAGAGGAAGGGATGATTTTTCAAAAGTCATCCCCAAAAGAAGTAAATGTCTTTTCTTTTGATTAAGAAATATGACAAGGTAGAGGACAGTTTCTTATATTGATAACAGGTCCACTCCTAGTTGCAAGAAAAATTGCTACTCAGTGATTAATAATTGACAAATCTGGGTATTGCATCAAAAGTTCACTATTATTGCTTCCTTATAGTTAGTAATGTGGTCACACTGAATAGATAAGACTACTTGTCAATACCAAATGCACATAAGAACATAGTCATTCTTAGTGTCAAAACTCTTGGCATCTATAAGCTTCACTGATACTTGTACTCATTTGCAAAACTGTTGTCAAACAAAGTCAAGTGAACATTTGGATACACCAAAATATGCAGAACTTGGAGTCAGAGTTGCCACTAAAGTTTCCGCTCTGTGATGCTGAGAGCCACAGAAGCCTCCTGAGAGTTTCCTCACTTGTAAAGTGGCAAATGTGCTGCCATCCGCTGTAATAAGCCAGTGTGTGTAGAATCACTGTAGGAATGTGAGCCAGTTACTGTCTGGAAGCCAGCTATTATTCTTCTTGGTCTTTGATGGTACTTTGGCTCTTATTTCCCTCTATCTATACCTTCCAAAAAAAGATGTAGGAGAGAAAATATAATTAACTAAATTTCAGTTTTTACATATAAGAAGTGTGAATTCTGGAACATAGAAAAACAGGAGGATTTTGTGACTCAGAATAAAGAATGTTTCATTTGACTTATTTAAATAAGTGTTATAGCAACCTCAAAAGGCTCATGAAGGACAAGTAATAGTAGGGATAAGCATACGAACAATTAAAAAATTTTAATATTACTATTGAATCATATATAAAAAAAGCATGTGTACATACATGTATTTAGACCATATATATTAAAATAGTATATTTTATAAATGTATTCACACATATATAACATATATACTAATCTAAAATCAATTACCAACAAAGAATCGCAACTAAACTGAAATCAAAATATGTGATTCATTATGAAATTGGTTAAGTGATTTTTAATTATTTATGGAGTTAATTGTAGAAAGTAGAACCGTGCCATTTTCTTTACAGGAGAGATTATGAGTCTTAGATTAGCATCCTGTATATGCCCTAAATATAATAGTTATAAACATACCTAGTCTGTATGCACTTCAATTTTTTATCTACTCTTGATAATTATTTCAGAATATCCAGTCAGTAGGTTATAGCCAGAAGAACTAATAGAGAGTAAGCACCAACTCAGTGGACAACATGTGGTAGATCTAAAACCTCAATGATGTTCTCATGAGGAAGGCATTTGAAAAGTCCATCTGTCATTTTTGCCCATCATACCATTACAGTCCTTACATCCTTATATGGATATTCAGTGTGGACTTGGTGTGATCACTGTTGTCTCTAAAAAGACTTCAGCCCTCTCATTTAAACTTAGAAGCCATTTGTCAATTATAAACTCTACTTAATCATTGATGTTGTAAATATCAATTCCATCTTGGAAATTGTTGCCTAAGAAAGAGCATGCCTTCCAAATGCAGACATGTCATAATCCCCGTGCTCTCACTAACATCAAGACACCCTTGCTGCCCCAGTATAACAGGCCTGATTACTTTTTTATCTTTATAAAAACACATTTTGGTCTCAACATTGTTTCTTCTCCCTGACATCAATCCTACTGTTCCTAGTTTCTAAAGCCACCTTTCAGTCTGTTACAGTGTGACATAAAAGAAATTAATCAAATATTCTTTATATCAAAGAATAAAAACATCCTAACTCTTGGTTCGTATTTGTGTGTGTACACACATGTGTCCTGTGTTTTCATTGGTGTTGCAGTAGAACAGTTTGTCTGTCTCTATTTTCTTCCTTTCCTGTATTTTTATATGTTCATGTGCTGTGTTTTACTATCATCCATTTATCTTAACAGCTTGTGAAAAGAAACACCTTAGCTTCATTGTCCCTTCTCAATTTGTAACCCATTTCAGCACAATTTTTTAAGGCATCTTTTATTTGTGTGAATGAAGGACACTTACTACCAGTTAGGAACACACTAACATTTTTATCTCATAAAGCTCAATGCCTAAACTTATTGGCAGAAGACCTGAACATACTGGATTGAATATTTTAATGTGCCTTATTTCAGATGAAATTGGTATAAATGGATCTAGAATTCAATATTCCATTTACATTTTTTGAACCTCATTAATCCAAGCCAGAAATAATGGGACTATATATTTTTCTAACTTGTGAATTAGAGCATGAATACAAGTTCCAAATGTATTTTTCAAAATAATGAAAAGAGTTCATTTTTATACACTGATGGTTTTTCAAACGCAACAATATTTCTTTCCTTATGTATAAATGTGCTGCACCACAATTTTGAGAAAAAGAGGAGTGTTCATTATGACAATTTTTCTCTTGAGAACCATGATTAAACATTTAGAATGTCAATCAAAGTCACTCTTTAGTAGGAATGAGGATGTTTATAAATAAGTTATTATCTGAACTTTATTTCTTGAATGATAATTTTCAAGTTAAAATATTTAAAATATTTCTATTTAAAAATTTTAATTATTTACTTAAAACATTTAAATAATTTTATTTTAAAATATACTTCAAAAGTCAGAGCTTCCTTGAAATACAAATAATATGCTATATAATTTTTTATTTAAAATTTTTATTTAAAACAAGCTCATATTTGTTTACTGAAAATAAATATCCTTGTAGCAACTACTTCAGTATAATTTTAAATATTTTCATTATTAAGGAAAAAATATATAATTTCATCTCACATATACTCTCTTGATTTAGAAAAGCATTATTCTATTTTTTAAATCGTATTTCCTTTATAATACAACTCATCCTACTTGTCAATTGCTTAATGTACAACTTATAAAGTTAAATAATGCTGTGTAGTATTGTCTATATTTATGTTTTCATCTTAGTATGTTTCTAAAAATGGAATTACTGAGTCATGCATAAGATCTCCTTTAATGATGATTCTTCTCAGGTGTATATGAAGAATATCTTTGTTAAACATTACATTTTTTAATCATATGTTTCAGGTTTTTTGATTTGACCTACTAATATATAATCACATTTATTTCACAGTTATATTAATTGAAATGGAAAAAATAGGTTTTATTTACCAGATATGTATTACTAATTTTCTATCAATGTCTAATGTTTGCTTTTAAATTTATATCATCTGGGCAGTAGTGGCACACTCCCTTCATCTCAGCACTCAGGAGGCAAAGGCAGGCAGATTTCTGTGAGTTTGAGGCTAGCCTGGTCTAGAGAGTGAGAATTCCAGTACATGCAAAGCTACACAATGAAACCCTATCTTGAAAAAAAAAATTAAAAACAAATAAAGTAAAATGTGTATTATTAAGACATATGTTATTCATTTAAAATTTTAAAGAAATAGGTGCATCATAACATTTAATTCCAGAGTTCACAGGTTCTTTTTACTGAATTCTTTTAAGGCAAATTAAATATTTTGCTATTGTAGATTCCCACTTTAAAAGACAAAAATGGTCTCCTATCACTGCTATGGGAATGGCCACCTTATCTCTGCCATTGCAGAATAAAAAAATGATGGAACATGAAATTATTAAGGGAAGTTTCATGGAGCCAGAGAGACCAAACGGATGGAGGAGGGAAAGGAGAAGATGCGCAAACGACATAAGGACAGAAATGATCTGCTGGTAGTAGGAAAGTTCCAGCAGGGCCAGTCCAATGTCAGGGAAGTGGGAGGAGGACCAGGAAGAACAGTGTTTGAGAATGCCCTGATGAAAGTCAACATGTTTTGTCTTAATAACAAAAAAATGTAAGTATTATGGTGAAAATGTGTTGATAATGAGAGACCATTGTTCACATATTAAGATTGTTTGAACAGATGAGTCTGATGTTAAGGGCACTGTTTGCTCTTCCAGAAGACAGATGCTCAATTCCAAGCACCTCCATTTGTGTCTGTCCATTGTCTTTAATTTTTTTCTGGGAATCTGATGCTGTCCTAGGGGCTTCAAGTGTACCACATGTAAGTAGAAGACAGACTGCATTCAGGCAAAATACATGTACACAAAAAGAAAACTTCTCCTGCCAATTAAATAAATTATCAGCATATCTCCAAGCAGCTGAGAAACTTTCTACAGTAAAAGTTGCTTTTGTTATTTTTTTTTCCCCAAACTGTGGTTACGTTCTGACAATTCATCAAAATGGTCCATAGATTTATTTTATTATTTTTTGCCATAAAAGTTGTACAAAAACTTGTTCTGATAAATAAATCTATGATAATAATATCTATAACACTTGGAACTGTTTTTTTGGAAACCATGACATAGATTTGATTTTTTTATACAATTAGCCAACACTCTGATATGATGATGGGAAATATCCATGAGCATGTCCATCTCACTGAATAATAATGGCAATAATCTCTAAGTATTACATGAGGTACGTGAAATATAACTGAAAGTTTTAGCATAATTATTTGAGATTCAATCATGTGGTGTCAATGAGTTGGCTCATTGGGTTAAAGCATTTGCTTGTAGTAAGAAGCTTCTGGCCTGGCCTAGACGCAAAGTCTGGACCCGTAGTCCCAAATAATCACACAAAGGCTTATATTCATTAAAAGTTGTTTGGCCTGTGTCTCAGGCATAATCCTTGCTAATTCTTTCTCTTAAACTAAACCATGATTTGTATCTTATTTAGCCACATGGCTCCGCAGCTGTCTCACAGCAGCATACTCACCTTCCTTCTTCTGTGTCTTCTCTTCTGCCCAGTTTTCTTAGACTAGTAGTCCTGCCCATACTTCCTGCCTGCCTGCTGGCCAATCAGCATTTTATTAGAGCATAGAAATGACAAATATTTACAATTTACAAAAGCATAATACCATTGCACTTGATCTCAAACCTGATAATGTGCTTTCAGTGCCCAGGACCCACATTGTAAAAGGACACAAAGATACTCCCAAGTTGCCCTTTGACTTTCATGCAAGCACTATGGCATGTGTGCTGCCTTTTTTGTTGTTGTTTTGCTTTTGTTTTTGTTTTGACACAACATACATATCTTTTAAAGACAAAAAATCTACATATAATTAAATCAACTATAATATGTGAAAATGTCTAACAACTCAGGTACAGATCTGTCTAGAAATTTACTAAAATATAAAATTTGATAAGAACACATTTCTAAATGTAAAATAAAAGCATTTACACACTATTTCTTCCAAGATATCTCAAGGTCAAAAGATTGCATTAAACTAAGTCAATATATGATAATGAAGTGTCCCAGAGTCCCTCGCTTTCCCTATTTTAAAAAACCAAATTTAATTCAATTTGATCTAATAAAGTCTCTACTTATTTCTCTCAAATGGCTGTATTTCTTTCAAATGCCTTTCACATAGAAAATGACAATATTTCACTTTGCTTTAAAAAGGATTCTCATTTTTGCTGAAATCTTTTTTCTTTTACATTATGGCTGAGAATATAGTAAATAATTCTTAAGACATTGTTTAGTATTAAGTGAGTAATCTTGGATTACTCTACCATAGTTATAAGTGTTCTTAGTGCTATTAGGAATGGACTATGCAATGCTTTAAAGTGTTACTGAAACAAAAGTCTCACATGGCCCTACTGTTCTCAGATGTTTTCCAAGGGCACATCAGAAGTCATGGCTTTTTTTCTCCTGTTTCTCATTGTTCATTCTCATTGTTTATTTGCTATGGCCATAATGAAATATAGGAAGAAGGTTATTTTTTTTTAAAAAAAAAATATGATTTAAAAACATCTAAAGCAAACAGAAAGGCATCAACACTATTTAATGAAACTTGGAAAGAAATGCATATCACAAAGCAAACAAAGGGCAACATAAAAATCTCACAATTAAACTACACAAGCTTTCTAATAGCCTCATTGCAAATGTTGAATAGCTGTGAATATACTATGTGTCTGATTAAGAATATATGAATAAAAACCAATACATTATTTCTAGGCATGCTGAGAGCATAATAACCTTTAATGCAAGATCTGGACTGTTCATTAATCAGTTATTGTGCAATTCAGAGTCTAATTGGTTAGCTTTATTGTAATGATTATCATGAAGCTCCTGTTCATGAAATGCTAACTCTGGGTCAAGGATTTTGCTAAGGATTTTACTTGAATTATCTCCTTACTAATGATCAAATAACAATATGGCAGTTTACAATAGATGAATTAATTCTTGCACTTCCCAAGGGAAGTTTTTCCTCCCTTTTTCAGGTAAGGAAACCAAGGTTTGGCAGTACTAAATGACATTTAGAAATCATAAACATTTGGTTTAATAAGTGACAAAGATAAAAATTGATCTGAAATGGTTTTTAACTGTCCTTTTCCATATGCTTCTCATAATTTTTTCCTTTACTATCAAGTGACCTCTTTTATATTTTTATTTGTGTGTGTGTGTGTGTGTGTGTGTGTGTGTGTGTGTGTTTGTGTGTGTGTGACACTGTTTTGGGGTGGTCTCTTTTGTCCTGTACAAATTTTGCCATCGATATGCCATAACCCAGCAGTTTAAAGTTGTTGAGTCAAGGCTTGGACACCTGAGATATGTTAGGAATAATAATAAGGTTTGTAATTCTGAAAGCTTTTTACTCTTCAACTTCAACTGAATTTTGAATATGTTAATGTTTTTTAAATAACAAGGTAAAAATATTTTAAATAGATCTACTCTATAATGGGAGGAAGAAGCCTTCTAGATGCTATGGGTTATCAAATAAAATGTCTGGTGTCAAAAATGGGTTACTACTTTTGTTTGTTGGTAAGATCCCCTAGATCCTCTAACGTTCAGGCTGTTGTCATTGCTCTTAGTAATCCCCTGAATTTGACAGTAGAGCTGTATTGATAAAGACACCAAATATTTAAGTCATAAATATAATACCAACATCTGTCTTCCATCTGAGTGTTCTCCTCTCAATTAGAATTGCATTAGTCTTATTTGGAAAAGGGGATCCACGGTTTATTTTTCTAAGATGGTTTCTAATCCAGTTTCTTGCCAAGACAAAGAATGCTCTAGACGTAATTACATTTCATCCCCAGTTGCTGAGTGCCTTGGTAATTCTATTTGTAAGTGACAGAAATCTAAATTAAATTGGCTCAAACACAGAAAGAGAGCCTTGGCTCCTGCTAATGAAATGTTCTAAGTGAGATCTTGATCTAAGCTTTGTGGGTTTAGGGACCAAATATTAGCCTTCTACCTGAGTTTCTTTCTTCCTCTTCTTGGCTGTGTCTTCTTTTCTATTATGGCTTAATCCCATCCTCAGACATAGTATGAACTCACTAGATTTCTAAGTCAAAATAACCTTGAGAAGGTATATGCTATGTACATGTAATCATGCTCCAAAACCTCTTTACTGAAACAGGTCTGCATTCAGTCTTGCTAGCACACAGAAGTTCTGGTGAATATAATGTTGTGGAGGAGGCTATGATGGTTGAATGCTAAAGACGGCATGGATCGCCTTTTTTTTTTTTTTTTTTTTTTTTCCACAAGATTCACTTCAACAAACAAGGGATTGTGTTCAAGGAGGTAAGTTTAATAGGCCATACTTATTGTAACCCTATTATTTTATGTATGGAAAGGTAGGAGCAAGAGATGGATTGTTTGATTTTCTTTTTGTAAGTTTCTATGATTTTAAGAAGTCACTCTAGTACTCTAAAACATTCACAGCCTTAGGAATTTCACATAGTGTTGGAGACTATGGAGAAACAGTTCAAAAGGCCCTCTCTCTAGTTATTTGCATGCTAAACTGACTCTTTCACCTGTAGCTACTGTTACAAAGATTTAGAAAACAAAACGCTCAAAGCTACATGCTCATAAATAATCATGGTTGTCAAAATGATTGCTTTGTGATGTAAGTGCTTATTGTAAAGTTAGGAGGGAGCCAGGAATGTTCTCTTGCTTGTCAAGTATGAAAAATCTTGAACTTTTGATCATGCATAATGTAATGTTTCCATATGTAACTTCTTACCATTAAAATATATTAAATGTGCCATTGTATGAATAAGTCAAATTCATCTCAAATGCCTTTCACACACATCACTGAAGGAAAGTGATAAAAACATAAGAAACTGTTAGTGTTGTCTAAATAGCAGATAGTGATAGATACCTTACTTGTTATCAGCCAACATCACATTTCCTTGGGATGAAAGTCAAATACTAACGAGTTTATGTTTTAGATAATGTTATTATTTTTATAGTAGTATGATTTCACATTGAAGCTGAAATCAGTGGATATGAAGATACACTAAACTTGCAGCTTACACTTTAAAGTTGAAGCCTTTACTTTAGAGTCAGAATACCATAGATTTATAGGGCAGTAGTGAGGCACCACATCATAAATCTCAGCCATATTCTGAACCTACTTTTAAACAAATAGTACAGTATTAGTGTTCTCATCTTTATGAGAAGACTTCCATGTGGAATTTTCTTTCATTTGTTATTTATTTTTTCAATAGCATTTTTTACTAGTAACATATATAAGGATAGAATTGGACTACAAAAAGGAGAACAGAAATGTTCCATAAATATCAAGCACATGTCAGTCCCTTGTTCTTATAAATTACTAGTTCATTTAAAAAGACAAAATTTGTTTACTTATGTTTTTATAAGGGTGTGTGTGTGCGTGTGTGCGTGTGTGCGTGTGTGTGTGTGTGTGTGTGTGTGTGTGTGTGTGTGTGTGTGTGTGTGTGTGAAGTCAGACACAACTTTATGAATCAATT
This sequence comes from Phyllotis vaccarum, assembly GCA_033318265.1. Taxonomy (NCBI): domain Eukaryota; kingdom Metazoa; phylum Chordata; class Mammalia; order Rodentia; family Cricetidae; genus Phyllotis; species Phyllotis vaccarum. The sequence goes on from JARWLC010000011.1 coordinate 110,112,440, forward strand.
ATCTCCTTCCACCTTTACATGGGCTCTGGGCATTGAACTCATGTCTTCACACTTGGTTATAATCACCTTCACCTGTTAAATTGTCTGAATGTCAGATTAAGGGTAGAGAAAAACTACCAGTATATGAAAGTATAAACGAAGCCATATGACACAGAGAAAATCTACCATTAACATACAGAAAGTCTGGATCTGGATCTAAAAATAAAGATGGAATATAGCCCAACAGAGATGATAAAATATCCTCAAGGAGTTGTAGCCCATAACAACCATGAAGAATGGAGAATATATCTGTATGGAGCTCTAAGTCCAATGGCTGTCTTGGGAACCAAAAAGATATCAGTATGGATGTGTTGTAGACTATTTGTGTATACTGTAAAGATGTGTCTCTGCCTAAGGCACCTTCTGATTGATGTAATAGCCAATATCTAGGCAGGAGAGAGTAGGCAGGACTTCCAGAGAGAGAAACTAGGAGGAGGAATCTACATGCACAATTTTGCCAGCAGACTCAAAGCAAGTCAAATATGCCACATTAAGAAGAGGTAACATGGGCCATGAGGTAAAATATAGATTTAAAAATTGGAGTTAAGTTATAAAAGTTAGTTGGGAGAAAGCCCAAGCTAAATTCAAGATTTCATAATTAATATAATTCTCTGGGTTATTATTTGCAGGCTGGTGGTCCAAAGATAGTCTTACAAGAATTTGTTTTATATATATTGAAGGGTTCTTTCTATACTGATTCTAAAAATAAAACTATGTTTTAGATATTTTATTTCCACAAACAAGAAAAATAGATATGACAGTAAAAGAATGACTATAAGCTGGCATTGTAGCCTTTTTTCTTTCTTTTCATTTTCTGATGCATGGTAACTCTGCTGTTCGAGGCATAATATGAAAATTAATTTATAAAAACTTCCAACATATTTTAAGTAAGAATTTTTTGCATTGTGAAACAGCTCTACATTTTGAAGTAGTCAACAATGCACAAGAAAGAGCACACTGCTATCCAGTGAATTAGGGTTGTCGTGAGGATGGTACAGCACACATGACTCTGTTAGCTTACAGGGACAAATAAATAATAGGAAAGTGAGGGGGGTTAAGATACTCTTTCATGCAATCTGAAATTTAAAATTTTATCAAAGATTTTAATGGATATGTTGTTTTCTATATGTCAAATTAAATCTTATTCCTTTGCCAAGTAACTGTATAGTTTGTTAATAAAGCAGAGTTAAAATTTTAACACTTTCATCTTAATTGTGTCTTCACATTCTTGCTATACTACTTACTAATTTCTGACATATTCACCCACAGTCACAATCATTTCTCATTTGATGTTCTTACAGTTGTCTTATTGAGTTTTGTACCTTAAGGAACAAAATACTGTACTTGAATATATTCTTTCTCTGCAATGATTTTAGTATTTCATTACATGAATAATTTCTATCAGATTTTCAATAGTCTTAAAACTTTACTCCTGAGTCAAACATATTGAAGGAATTCTCACTTCAAATTTTCCCTTATAGGACCCTTACTTTTCTATTTTAATTTAAATAAGGTATGAAACATGATAATGGCATCTGTTCTCTATCATCTGTGATCATGATAAGACAAAGACTCTTATTGGTAAGACAGAGAAAACACAAATGAACAGTCATGAACATAGTATTCTCATGATTTAGTTGTTTCTTACAGGTCCCACTATGTCATAGTTCTGAATGTCTCACAATAAGAATCATATTTTAGCTGACTCTTTGTAGAGACTCTTATACCCTCATATGCTTCCACTCTAGCAGTGAAGACACAAAGCATATTGTATTGATAATACTGATAATATAAAGATAGTTTTATTTCTATCTTGATTAGTTATATTAAACATAATTATAATGTATTATATTCAGTAATTCTAATCCTATCATTTTTAAAAGTATTTATTGCATTTTATACTAGCAGAGAGTTTTATGTACCTTAGCCTTGCTGTGTAAATGAAGATGGTCTTGAATACCTAATTTTTTAGCTTCTACCTCCCAAGTACTGGATTTGTAGATGTGTACTACTATGCCTAGTTTACATGGTGCTGAGAATCACACACAGGTTTTTGTGCATGCTCGGTGAAAGCACAATGCCAGCTTATTTACATGCCTAGCCCTAATTTAACATTTTAATAAAAATTTTACTTATTTGAAGTTAAATCCATGTTCTTGGTTTTTGAGCTTTCTTATTCTAAAATGACACTTGAATATAATACAAGGCATCTGATAGCTTCTCATTTGAAACAATTTTTGGCACAGATTATGGATATTTGAAAAGTTCTATGACATCATACAGACACAGTTACACATAAACACACACATAGACACACACATAGACACACACACACACATACACACACACACACACTTTTTTTCCTGTCCATTGATAGTAATCCTTTTAGCCAAACATGAAGTTATGCATTTCATAGGTATATAATACGCATGCATCACTTTAGCTTACATAAACAAGAAGATAATGAACACAACACCAGAAAACTCCATGTAATGATTCAGTGATAGCTCACTTTCAATTGTAACCACTTTTCCTATATAACTTTCTATAGTAAAAGCTGTAGATATCACTGACAAACATTTCAATTGTGCAAATTTCAGAATATAATATAAAACAAAGTCAGTTTTATAAAACTCTTTTTCCTTTTCTTTTAAGTATGAGATTGAGATGACAGTGTGAACTTAAAAAGTATTCATATTGATCAGTATTCAGAACCAGAGGAGAGGAAAATTAAAGAAAAGTGTGTAGGAAAACAGGAGCAATATCTTCAAAATCAGCTACACTTCCTAGCACAGGAGGAGACACCCAGTGGAACAGAATCAGAGACTGCCCCATCACCTTGATCTCACTTTTCTTACCTGGACCAGGAATATAAGAGGACAAACAAAAAGACTTGTGACATGCCAAATGACAAATAACTAAATAATGGCAATAAAACCAGTATGTGACACTGATAAAAGGTAGATTTCAGTGTTACTATTGTTGGTTCAATTCCATTCATAATTTTAATAATAATTTAATGTATGCATACAAGATCATGTAATATTTAGATACATTTGTATATTCCTTGATGCTTACCTGGAGTTATGCATACATCTGTATCCATTATCCTGTCTCTACTTTGGAAAAAGACTTCTGGATCTCTAAGTATATAGGACATTACTGTTATCTATGGTTAACTCATTATAACACACCAGAACTTCATGCTCCTCGATAATTTAACTGTGCCATTGGTGTGCTTAGATTCAACACAAATATTCAGAAGTATCTGTCACTTCTCCAGCACCTTTTTCCTATGTGTATTTTCAAACTGACCTGTATCAAGTTCATTAATAATTTATTTTATTTGGGCCACATTATTTCAGTCTTCTGTTACTTTTAAACTTAGTTGGATATGAACTTCTCATTCTAAGAATAATTGATATTGGGAGGATGGAAGGCAAGGAAAGTAAGGGGATACATGGAAAAAAACTTTTTAAATAAAAAGAGAATTTCTGTTTGAGTTGTTTAAGGTTACCTTTATCTCTTCATTAAGTTTTTCCAGAAGAGTATGAAAACATTTTTTTTCTTCAATTTAATTGAAACCATTTAAAAATTTATTTAAGATAATCTAATTGAAGATATAATTTAACTCTTTGATAGAGTTTTGCTTGATATCAAAAATTAATAATAATAATAATAACAATAATAATAATAGACATTCTCATTTTTAGAGTATCTCAGAGTGATACTCAGTTCAGAGCATCCCATCCTGAGTGTTAGGTGATTTTACTATTAAATGAATTCTCTTGATCCTTATTGTAGTGCCTCAGCATCTGAAGGAATAGGTATTTTTCCCAGCATACCTAGTTTCTTGAAGCCTATGCACTCACTACTTTCTTCATATAATATGGTAAGTAACTTTATCTAGCTGGAAAGTTTCTCAAAGTGCCAAATACTTCTATATTCAAAATAGAATCCAAATTGAATGAAAGTAATAGCAATTATTTATCAATTAATACTATGGCAGAATTGCATAAAATTCTCTTATTGGATGATGGCTATTTAAATCTGGCTACCACATTAAAGAGCACAGTGAAACAACATTACAATTTGTCACACTCCTTGCAAAAGGTAATAGGGGGAAGTACAAATAGAAAAGGACATTTGTGGCTGCAGTTTCTGAGCCAGAAACATTATTTTCTAAATGAGTATTTTTTTTGCAAAGCAAAACACAAGTTGTTCTGATGAACCTATAAAAGTATGATAATTATGAACTAAATGGTTGTTTCCTGTGTGAAGAAAACTGAATAATAGAAGAACCAACTTGAGCCATTTTTCCAAATCAACATGAAGCAAAGGAAACTTAAAAATTCATTATTCATTTTGAGCAAATATGAAATTCTCCACTCCAGCTGGGGCCAGAAAAGTTGAAAGCCAAATCAGGAGAAAGGCAGGTTTTGTGATGCACATACTAAATCTGGAATTTGGATTATGAATCTTTTGTAGGTATATCATTAATAGAAATTTGAATGTGGCTTATTTTATTTTAAGCTCTTTAGAATAGCTAAGCAGAAAAAAAAATACTATCAATTGTAGTAAGCAATAAAAGCCATGCCCAGATTCAGGCAGATAGAATTCTACAGAGCTACAGCAGCAGTGCCACTGCAGGTTTTTAAAAAGCATAGAATTATATCAACTTCCTCTTCTCTATTATCCCACATTTGCTCTCTCTCAAACTCATGACTTCTTTTCCTTGAATTATTTTTACTCATTACAATATTTATTACAATATCTTTTTCTACCTCATTGATTTCCAAAGGCTTGTACACAGTCTGGCATATAGTATGTGATAATCAAGATCATTTTAAGTAAACTGATGTCACATAAAAACATAACAATATTGTTGTCCCTGTGCTAGTGCCAGGTACTAATGATTTAAAGATGAAGAGTCAATCCATTTCAGAAAACATCAACAATACATAAAAGAGAAAGATGGTTAAAAAATGGTAAAAATTAAGCATCATTTCAAGTCTTGTAGCTTATATATCTAAAGAGAAAGCACGCTGTGTTTTCAATAATATTCACTGAATAATCTAAAAGAGAACAGTTATATTAAAATTCACTGTACTAAAATTTTCAAGAGTTATGCAACCAACACACATGTAAAAACCCAACTATGTGAAAATCTGAGGTAAAAGGATGATTTCAGACTAGGAGACTAGCCCATGCCAAACAGAAAAAAAACTTAGATAAGAAATAGAAACCAAAACTACAAGATATAGTCTGTCAGAATAATACAAATGCATAACCAGAAATATGTCTTATAACTACCTCAAATAATATCACAAGAGAAATTTAGAGAGGAATCAAACCAAACTTCTATACTGATACATACTCTGACTATAAAAAAACAAAAAAATAAAATGTATGTCTTGAAGAGTTTTTTATTGGAAACTTAATTTTAAAAAAAATGTTTTTTGATAGTAGAGGCTCAAAATAATTTACTTTCTGTCAAATTGTAAACGAGAAGTGGACTTTGCATTCATGGATGTTAGAATATGACCTATACCTAAAAAACAATTACCTAACTATCAAGTAAGGAAAAGGGCATATAACACTATGTTATCATTATTGGCTGTTAGAGAAAATGAATTTAACTTTGTATGCAATAAATATATAAAGGTTTAATATTTGTGAATATATTAATACAAACAAATAGGGAGAACAAACTACAACAGTTGAATTAATTATTTATTACTAATTTCTTTCCTATGGAAAGCTTCAATTTCTACCTTAAAATAACTTCATCCTGTAAAAACATAAGCTTTAATATGTAAATTTAAATATTCAGTTATGTATACCTTAAAATGCTTGGTTTTGTTTTGACTATGTTAACAAGACATCCACATAAGGTTTTGAAACTATATATTTCTCAAATCATAGCTTTATTCTCCATTACTCTATTATTTTGTGTAATTTCATAGCCAATGACTCAATAACAAATAACTTTATGACAGTTTTGAGAAAATATATTAGCACAATTCATTTGTAATAAGTCTGTAAAATCTATGTTGGAACTAGTATCATATTCTCTATATAAATAATTTCCAAGTCTCCTATGGACAAGGAGAACAAATACAGATTGCAATAGATTTTCACAAAGAAACGGAATTTTATTTCACTATTAAAAAGCAAAAACTGACTGATGAGAATCCTGAGCTGCTTTTAACTAGCATAAATTGCAAGAGTAGTGTAGTAGAGTTTTTGGCCCTGACTTTTGGGCCTAACCTTAAGGTCTAGACCTGCAGACCCGCAGTCCCACAGTCCCACAAGAGACACACAGATGCCTTCATTAGTTTTCAGCTGATCAGCCTTAGGCCCAGGCATATAGCTTGCTAACTCTCTACCCTTAAGCTATCCCATGTCTCTTGTTCAGCCATGCGGCTCAATACCTTTCTTTAGAGCAGCATGGTTGTCCTCCGCTTCCTCTGGCTTCTCTCTGGTGCTCTGTCTGGCACTCTGTTCTCAGAGATTTTCTTAGTCTGGTAGCCCCGCCTACACTTCCTGCCTGCCTTTGGCCAATCAGCTCTTTTTATTAAACCAGTGGTTGGGACAATTATTTAAAATGAAACAACACAACCTCCCACAGAGTAGAATATCTGCAACATTTTTGCAAAACTGGTTATAAAAAATAATTGATATTTCTTGTTTCTTAGTCAATTAATTTTAAGTTTAAACTATGTTAATTATATGATAGCAATTTTAATTTATTCTTTAAGATATAAAACACCAAGTATTATGTAAATACCACAACATAAATGACTACCATCCTGAATATTTACCTATACATCCAATACTGCTTTTTACATTGTTATTTTATACATTAAAATCAACTAAAACTATAGATTATGTTTCAGGACCTTAAATGAATTCAATATTGTACAAAAGGTTTTGCCAGCTTTGCAAACTCAGCAGTCAGTTTTTCTTGCACCTTTACTTTGATGATTTATTTAATCATTTTGTGCAAATTTGTATTTTAATATAGATGAGCTTGTTAGTGAATACATGCATGCTCTCTCTCTCTCCCTCCCGCCTCACTCCCTCCCTCCCTCCCTCTCTCCTCTCCTCTCCTCTCCTCTCTCTCTCTCTCTCTCTCTCTCTCTCTCTCTCTCTCTCTCTCTCTCTCTCTCTATGTGTGCAGTCAGAGGACTAATTTGGACATTTTTTTCACGTGATTATTTTTCTTTGAGACAATGATTTTCATTGGCCTGAGCTTCACCATGTAGATCAGGCTGCATAGCCAATGAGCTTTCAGAGATTTACCTATTTCTGCCTCCCATTTCAGCACTGATAGCATTATAAAAGTACTAGTACTCAGCTTATTAAATGTGGGTTGTGGAGACAAAACTCAGACCTTCACATTTTTGATGCAAGCAAAGCAAGCATTTTATCAACTGAGCCAATACCCTAGCCCTAGGTCATTTATTTTACACGTAACTTGTACATAAACTATCAGTACAGTCCCTGACTAAGAATCATTTAGTCTGTGTTAATTTATTCCAATACACAATGCTACTATAATAATCTTTCATTCAGAATAGTTAGTGCACAACCCGATCTGAAGAATTTATAATCAAGAACTAACAGTCTATGAAATAGGGCATCACAATATGGCAGAGTGTCTCAATAACACAAATCCTTATTTGTGAGACAAATATTTTTAAACTTCTAATTTTGAGATGTAACCAAATTACCATTTTAATTTTCATGCTGTAGGTTATTAAAATTCTTTTCATGTTTATTATTTAATTACATTTGTTTTTTAAATGATGATTAATCAGTTTTATACATCTTGGCCTTTCTTAGCATTGATGTATCAGCATGAAAGAATACTTCATTTATTCTCAATATGTATCTTGCAGAGACATTTCTTCCTTGTCCTTATTTTCATGTAACATTGGTTCTAACACTATCTCCTCTATAGATATTTTGTTGTATGTTCCTATTACCTTTATTAAAATAAAATGATACCCTTTTCAGTTTAGCTTATTTACTATGACCTTATGTATGAATTTTTAATATATTATGTATTTTGAATTGATACTTATTAATTGGACACATTTATGAAATAAAATATGGCACCTCACTGCATAAATATTGAGCATAAGTTACATCATAAAAATTGGCCTATTCATCATAAACAAACTTACCATATCTCGGCATTGGAACACTGACAATCTCTCTACTGGTTATTTTGAGAATACATAGTGTTACTACATATAATAATATCTAATAATAATATATAGTTTTATATGTAACATTAGGAACCACTCTTTCTGTCTGCACCCCAGGATCATCACTCATACTCTCTTCACAATTTCTCCATGTAGCCTACCCAAATATCAATAACCACCATTAGATTTTCACCTTCTCTGAGATAGGTATTTTTACGTTTTGTATATATGTGAGAACATCCAACATTTGTCTATCTTGATGTATTTTGCTAACACAATAACTTCCAACTCTATATCTGTTTCTGTAAATATCAATACCTCATATTTATGGCTGGATAATAATGCATTGAGAGTGTGTATGTGTGTGTCTGTGTGTATCATATTTTTTTCTTTAACACTTTGCTGATCACAATCAATGTATGCAGGGTGTACATGAAGAGTATTTTAAAAAACCTTAAGAAAATAAATATAATATGCATTTCTTCAATATATTTATTTCCTTTGCATATATGTCCAGTACGAGGTATTCGTGCTACCTATCTATCACATAACTTTTAGTCTAAGAGACACATTTAATTTTAGTACTTCAATTCTTTCATTGTGATCTTAGAACAAATTGTTTATTCCAAATTTCCTGTCTCTTTTCTGACTGTCTATTCTTTTTTTTTTCTTATAGATGTATGAGATAGAGCCTTACAGATGTATGCCAACTTTTTTCATTAGTCTTTTTAAGATCACAATCATTTTCAATATGGAATATTCCTTCTGAATTTAAGTTTTATAGTGGTTATGTAACTCTATGCTCACTTTAATAACTTTATCTGTACTCTAACATTTATAAAAGCATTAGTCAATACAAATACTAAAACACCATACTAGAAACTATCAAAAATTTAATTTTAAGAATTAAATTTATTGAAATTAAGTAACATAAATTTGTTAATTGGTGCCTCAATTAATATAGGATGAAACAGAGAGGATTGGGGAAAACTCAAGATAGAAGATAATAAATCAAATACTGAGGTAAATGGTAATGTATGATATAAGTATAAAGAAATGCTGACAGACCCCTATATAGCATATGAGTTCTCAGAGAAGGCCAGGAAACACACAGCTCTCAAATAAGAAATAAAAATGACCAATGTGTGTTTTAAGAAGTATTGAGAATGTGTAAGATTCAGAGAGATGTAAGTCAAAACTACTTCAATCCAGACAGAATTTCTGCCAGCCTTACAAATAATAACAAATACTGGTAATAAGGTGGGGAAAGCCTTGTCACCGATAGAGGAATAGAAGCTAGTATGCCCACAGTGGAACTAGATGGAGGCTGTTCAGAAGACTAAAATCACTGCCACTGTGTGACCCAATCAAGTGATATCACTCCCTAGCATCTACCTAGGAGACTCTATTGTCTGCCACAGAAACATTGGCACACCCATATTCATTGCTACTCTACTCACAATAACAAGAAAATGCAATCAGCATAGATGCTCATAAAGTGAGGTATAGGAAGTGAAAATATGGTACATATACACAATGGAATTTCATCAGGTTTTAAGGAAAAATAGAACTAGGAAATTTACAAGACGATAAGTAGAATTATATTAGATGATGTAACCCAAGCTCAAAAAGCCAAATACCAGATGATGAAGCTTATATGTAAATCTTGGGTTTTGTTAAGTTTATATCTGTGCAGGAATAAATATGGTTAAAGGCCACAATATTCAAGAAACTTTGAATAAAACTATAGTAGCTGGAAGCCTAAGGAAAGAATAGTCATCATGGCGGTACATAGTATGTATTATATCTATTTCATTAAGTATTTTTTATATCTTTACACAGCTCCTGTAATAAAACCCACTAGTAAAAAATATTGAAGAGAATACATACACATGAAAGAAAATTCCGAGAACTGGTGGTTTTCAGATGGAGAAGCCTCAACACTTTGGAAGCTCACAGTGTTATGGAACATGGAGGTGAGGATATTGCAAAGTTACATACAACTAAACAAGAAGATAGTTATTAACTACAATTGAACAAAGAAGCAGGTTTAGTTACTCTTGGTAGCATCAGTTTCTGTAGGGGAAGAGTCATCAGGTAGTAAATATCTGGGGATGGGGGTAGAAAGGAAGCTATGGTGGACATTTTTGGCAAACACTATCAAAATCAGCACATGGACCAGAGAAAAGCATTCTCATCCCTCTGAGTCTCAACCTATAGGAGGCTGCCGTGTTCTATGGATCTTGGGCTTTAGTCCTTGTTATATCTGTGCCCAGGTCTATATCACATATCCACCCAGGACTTCACTCACTCAGAGCTTCCTCCACTCCACTCTAGTACTATTATTTGAATTCAGACAAGGTTTTGAAATTTTGTTTTCAAAGTTTTGGTTTGAAACCTTCCCTATCACATATACATTGTATCTTTAATATATCATCAATATTGACTAGAAATTTGATCCACTTTAAAAGTAAATTTTATTGATTTTTTTTACTTTAAATGGCAGTTTTTCCATACATTATGTTCAGTTATGAAAGTTGGTACTAGAAAAACAACTAACTTTATTTATTGTTAAGTATAGGAAAACCAAAAGATTTTATTAGTAGTAGAAACTATTTTTAGGAGTCGACATAATAATCCTTTTATTAAATTTAGTTCGATAAGAATATTAAGGATTAATAAATTATAAACAGAAAACTCTATATTTACCAAGAAAGCATGTGAGCTGCTTCTTCCATGAAGCTTCTCAAAACTAAATTAATCAGTGTTAGGAATTTTTCTGCAAGCCTGTACTTTTCTGTATGCAACATCATTTCATCATATGTAATCCTGTTATCTTCTCCCAATTATCACATTACTAATTTATTCAAGTGTACTTAATTCACTAGTTTTCATTCTCGTTTTGGCTTTACTTCCACTTACAGTCTTCTGTTCTTTTATAACACTGAGATGATTTCAGAGTTTTAGAAAAGCAATTTTCTGAAACAAATAAGTGATTCTAGATATTGTCTGCTTCATGAAGGAGAGGGGCAGTCAGCAGACAGAAACCCTCTACTCTTGTTTTGTGACATGATGATTTTCAATCCTACACAGCACAGTGTTTTCCTAGCTGCACAGACTCCAATCCTCAACTAATTTGCTGTCCACAATCATCCTTCCTTCACCCATAGTTGGATGTCTAGAAAGTGGAGAATAATATAACAGATCTTAATTGGATATTGAGTGAATCACACTCTTCATCTGGATAACAATGTGTGTGCTGAATCTATACTTATTTGTTTTCATTTATGTATAATTTTTAGTAATATATTTATGAAACTACAGCAACTGAGTAAATATCAAAATATTATTTAATAAGTACACATTGAATGAAATATTAATGTGGATTTCTTTATAGTCTTGAGAGCAAATAAAAATAATTAGTATTTTATAGGATTTCAATAACTCTAATTATTCATTCAAATATGTTTTATCTTTGTGGAAGTAGTATTTCTTTATTTTCATACTAATGTACATTTATTAAGGAAATCACAAACTGCAAAACATATTAGTACACAATGGAAAAAGGTAAATGACTTCTAATATAATCTTATATATATTCACGTTATATAGGTATATAATATATATGTAACCAGTTACAAGTATAGACTCTTTATATTAAGTGTATAGCAATTCTCAGTAGTCAATTATATTTTAATAGTCACATGTATATTAACAATAAGGTGTCATACATGTATTTTCTATGATATATATATATATATATATATATAATAAATGTATGTGCATATGTGCATATATGTGAAGTCATTGTTTGGGTATTAAATATGTGAACAACTAAACAGATGCAAGCTATTCTAATATAAACCTTTATCTTTAATTTCTGAGCAGCCTTAAAAAATAATAATAATTTTAGGTTATTTTTTTCTTCTTTCAGACCATCCATATATAGAATCCTAACTTAAAACGTCTAACATATGCTAGTGAGTAGAAGGAATGTGGGTAAAATAGCAAGGATTTCTAAAAAACTTTCCTCAAGATCCAAAAAACATCTAACAAAAACCCAGTACCAGACATGAGAATCTTTTTGAGTTGTCAAGGGCCATTCAAGAGATTTTCATAGCATACAAACTATTTTTCCTGTATCCCTTGGTTGCGCCCCCCCCCCCCGCCAGAGGCAGAAAGTAAGCTTCCATTCATTGTTGAAGAGATCATGCAGTTCAGAAATGGTGCAGAGACCCCTGAGCTGGAACTTACCTGAATGCATCTCCCAATCTTGAATAGCTTTAATGATACCAGAAGGCACCATGCAAGCTTCCAAAAAAAGGGGCAGTAACCAGGGATCTCACACAACTATGAATACCATAAACCACACCACCAACCAATACCCCACAAGATAACTGTAAGTGTGCATTAGTGGCATACATAACTTGGTGCTAACCAACAGCTCTCTAATTGGCTTAAGACCTACTCAACAAAAAGGAAATTATGCCTGGCACTGGAAACCTAGCTAATTAGTCTGTCTCTGACATTACAGAAATTGTATAAGAATCAACAACCACTACTTTACTAAACCTCCAAAATCCTTAACAATAATCTAAACATTTGTCCTTCTACAAACAGATGAATGTGTTATTTGTTCCTCATCAAGAAAACTACTCTTTAAGAGACAGACATCACAACAGTAAACAACAACCAATCAAATCATAGAATTGTGGAACATAATCCCAATTGATACATCTACAAAACACTCTCACATTTAAGACTCAGGCAGAGAAAGGGGTAAAAACACTGTAAGAACCAGTGGATTGGAGAGTTTGCTGTAAGATTATGTCTTCTAGTAATGTCAGAGGCTATAACCATAAATTCTTACCAACATACTTCTCAATATGTGAGCTGAACAAGGACTAAAAAGAAATGGTGAACCCTCAGAATATATACAAATAATAGTATAATTATAGACTCAGCAAATTATACATACAACATATATATGTATATGGCTATATATGCATGCAATACAGTTACTAAAGAAAGATGCCATGATTTTGAAAGGGAGTAAGGAAAGGTACATGGGAGGCTTTAGAGGGAGAAATGAAAACGAAAAAAATGATGTATCTTAGTTTGAGTTACTATCACTGTGATGAAAGATCGCCACCAAAAGGAACTTGGATAAGAAAAGGTTTATTTTACTTACTGTTCCATTTAACAATTCATCAAAATCAGTGAAGGCAGGAACTTAAGCAGAACATGAACTTGAAGGTAGGAGCTGATGGCCAGTGAGCAGTGCTGGGATATATATATATATATATATATATATATAGTCATTTTGATCTATGTATCCCCCCCCCCCCCGTTCCCCCTCACTTCTCTCTTCCCAATCCCTCTGAGTCAACCTTCAGCCTCGCCCTTCCGCATCTATCCATCCCCTCCCCCAAAAGGGCAAGAAGTCCCAAGGTGGGTCAGCTCAGCCTGGCACATTCACTCCAGGCAAGTCCAATTTCCTCATCTCAAAGTCCCAAAGTGTTCCTCTTCAGGGAATGGGGGCCAAGGTACCAGCCTATGGACAGGAACACAATCTGATCCAACCCCTTGAGGCTCCACATACTGAGTAGTATGGCTTATGGCTTGCTTCCTGTGGCTTGCTCAGCCTGTTTTATTATAAAACCCATGACTGCCAGACAGTGGTGGTGCTATCCACAATGGGTTTTGGCCTTCCATATCACCATGGGCCAAGTGTCAGGACAGATTAATGGATACGAGTTGAATTAAGATGAAAGAGCTAGCTAGAAATATGCCTGAGCCATAGGCTGTGGGGATTCAATAAAAGCTTCAGAAGTTTCAGAGATATCAGAGGGAATCTACCCACAGTCTATGTGGGGATTTAATAAAAACTCCAGAAGTTCCAGAACTCTAACCACAGTCATTCTAGGAGAATCAGAGAGTGGTGATTCACACCTTTAATTCCAGCACAGGGAGTATCCTGGGAGTGGTGACCTACGCCCTTAATCTCAACTGAGTCAAGGTCAGAGGTCATTTTAGATTATAGAAGGAATTACAGGCTCTCAAGCAGGCAGTGGTGGGGCCATGCCTTAATTACCAAAGGGTATTTAAGGAGGATAGTAAGAGGAGGAGAAGAAGCCAAGCTAAGGGAAGCCAGGCTGAGGAAGCTGGAAGACAGCTGGGTAAGATCTGACTGTGGTGTTTATTCTTTCTAATATCTCCGACTTCCTCAGAGATCTATCTCTGAGTCTCATTTATTCATGCAACAATAGGCCAAACAGTATGAAATTAATATAAGCATCTAAGTCATTTTGTGTGTGTGTGTGTGGGGGGGTTAAAGCAGCTGTGGGCAGATCTGGACTATGTGGCTAGTCTGGGCCAGAAGCCTTCTGTTGCAGATGGCATCCCAATGTGGCTGAATACCCTGATAAAGCCTGAAAAATATCAAAAAGTGTTCTAGAGCATAGAAAAATAGCCAAAAGTAGCTTCCTAATTGTGTATCTGAATTGGGTCATGGTGCAGAGATGGCATTCGAGTTTGAATTACAAAATGGCACTCGAGTTTAAATTACAAAATGGTGCAGGACATGCAGCAGGCAGATTAAGCTGCAAAAAAGCCAGGTTCCTGAACTCTAACAGAAGGCTCATATAAACAACAAACCACATATGATCAATTTAAGGTTTCTGTTTATATTGAACAAAAAGGAAACAGAGTCAAAGCCAGCTTCTTAGTAGCAGCATTTTCTTCAGTCTGCTCTGTTTGCTGGCAGTGAGCAGACATGGCTCCTTTAAGAAAGAAGCTGCCTGCCTGACTCTGATTTATTGATGTAGGAATGTCTTTCTGTATGCTGTGAATATCAGTCTTTAAATAAAGGAGCTGTGTTGGGCCATAACAGGCACCATAGAAAAAGTAGGAGGAGAAATCAGAGCATAGGTAGGAGAAGCAGGGCAGAGTCGGGCAGATCTAGCAAACCACCCAAGGAGCAATATGTAAAGAACACAGGAGAGCCACGGACCAAGTGGCAGACAGAATAATAGAAATGGCTTGACTTAAGATGTAAGAGCTAGCTAGCAATGTGCCTGACCATAAGCCAAACAGCATGAAGTTAGTATAAGTGCCTGAGTCATTTCTGGGGGCCTGAGCAGCAGCGGAGGGTGGGTAAGGGGTCTGGCGTGGCAGGGTCTGGGCCTCTGGCCTCCCGGGACCAAGAAACCCCACTGCTACACTGTGTGGCTCTTATACTTATATGGAGTTAGCAGTGGTGCTTTACTTGATGAGAATGTGGACTCTAAGATCTCCAGAGGTGGGGTGGTAAAAAGTTTCACAATATTTAATACTATAAGCAAGGCTATGGTACCTCCCTCCACCATGTTCAAAAGCTGCTAACTGGGTAGAGTCAGCAGGCAAAGCAGAGCTGCATAGTCTAGAATTTTAAAAGCTCTTCTGGTTAGAAAATGATTAAGGATATGCAATAAAACAGTTTCTGATAGAAAACAAAACCCTCTATAAATGAGTTACAAAGTATGTGAAAAAGAGTATGTAAGCTGGGAGAGAAAAGAAAAGGGGTATAAAAATTTCTTTTAAAAAGAGAAATACAGTAATAAACTATAAGCTATGTAAAGATGGGAATACATAAAGAATCTGGATTATGGTTATTATTATGTTTTATTTTATTTTTAAACTATTAGTGAGCTAACTGCAGAGAAACAGTTGATTGAAAGGCTACTAAGTTAAACAAACATATATATTTTAAAGGTATCTAGACTTTCAATTTTGTGTCTAAGGACATGTTGCTTTGGAAGAGAGGTTCTGCTTTTGTTTCCACAGAACATAAGAACTTGTAGATAGCTTGTAGGCTCTTATAGTTTCATAACCAAGACCATCTGATAATTCTCTGTTGGGAAGAGATGATCACATCATCTTCAAGGCTACAGACTAAGATGATACACCTTCAGGACCTTTAAAAGATTGCCAGTGCCCCTTAATCAGCAGGAAGTAGTAAATAGAAAACTATGCCCCAATTCCCAAAATATTGTTTATATATGTTCATTTTCATTATAAATGGTTAATGATCATAAATGGTTAATGGTAAATCTCTTTCTAAGAAAACGGGGGATATGGTATAGGAATTATTTAAAAAATAGAGCGTTGAACTTACTCTAGTCCCAAAATATTTTAAATTTGCATGAATTTTGGTTTCTTGATACAATTTTAAGGTCAATTTTCTTATGTTGTATATATTTCTCTACTCTTGTTTAAGGTATCTTTATGTAACTCATTTAAATTCTAATGAATAATTAAGAAATGCAGATTAATTATTGTCTGTGATAACCAAACTTATGGTTATGTTAGTTCAGATTTTTTAAGTATACAAAGATATATTTCAAAGAGATAGATAATCTTCAAACATTTCAAAGACCTACAGAATATGACATTTAAAATATTTTAAGAACTTTGACTTTTCTGGACAGTGATACAAGCCTGATCCTGGCAGCACCAATCTACTTCAAGAGAAAAATGGGCATCATATGGAGTTTACTTTCTTTGTGGCAATGGTTAGCCATGGACAAGAAACTGTTCTTGTATTGACTTCTTGACAGTAAGCTGTTTAAACTAGACATGCAGAACCTATAAAAAAGAGATCTCTGAACTTTGGCAGAACAAGCCAAGATGGTCTTTCAGGTTCCTGCTTTGCAGAAAAAAACTGCTATACATCCTTCAAGACTCAAGGAAAAGTGACTGATGAACTATACCAGAATCGGTAGTGCAGTCCTTCAAATTTCCTCTTTCACTGAAAAGTACACCAGAAACTCTGGGCCTGTATGCAGAAGATAGATGCCCCAATGTTGTAAAAAAGATTAAGGTGAGTATCCATGCAGACAGATGTCACCTCTGTCATTTCTAGATTTTTGGAAGTTGTTTACATGTCCTTTTTATTCGGGTAATATTATATCCATCTGTGGTCTTTGATGTAGATGAAGATTAGATAGTTATAAGTAGTTTTCTTTAATGATCATAAAAGGTATATTAAATATGAAACTTTAGACTCACAAGGATAAGGTAGATGATGGAATTTTTTAATTTTACTAAATAAAAATAGACTAGATATTGTAATTGTAATTCATGCTTAATAACTGTTTTGTTGTATGTAACTTTGCTATGTTAAACGGAAACCTTCCTTTTTTATTAGACATCAAAGGGAAAGTGATGTGCAAATACATTTTTATATTCTATGAATAAAGGACTGTTTTGGCCATGAGAGGAACCATAGCAATAAGCAGAGGAATCAGAGTAAGAATAGGAGATGGAGGGTGGAGTTGAGAGGGAGATTGACCCAACTGCTCAAGGAAGCAATGTACAAGGAACACAGGTGAGTCATGGGCAATATGGCAGGACAGATTAATTAAGGTTTTAATTAAGACAAAATAGCTAGCTAGCAATATGCCTAATCCATAGGTCAACCAGTATGAAATTAATATAAGCATCTGAGTCATTTCACGGGGAAAAGTGGCTTGAGCATACATATCTGGACCATGGGGCTAGTGTTAGCCACAAACCTTCAATACAATGAGTTTTTTTTTTTTTTTAATCAATTGAGCCTCCTCCTTCTCTGATGACTCTAGTTTATGTCAAATTGACATAAATACTTGCCGGCATATTTTGTATTTAATTATAATCTCATAAGCTAAACAAAAAGAAAATAGATACAAAGATGAATGAATGAATGAATGAATAATCTACATTATACACACAAGAACCATAAAACAACTGCTGTGATCAAAAAGGGTAAATACATTCAGAACAATTAAAAGCCTATATAGTCCTAATTTTGTTCTTGAAGATTTGAGGTTGAAAATAATGGATTTCAGCTAAAGGAAAACTTGACAGAGATCTCCTGAATCATAAGTTGCAATATAGGCTTTAAAAAGTGAATGTGAACCTGACACTTCCAGAAAACACTATTCTTATCCCCAGACACCACACATTCACTGCATTCAGAAACTAGGTTATCAGATATCAAATATTGAAAGCATTCATTTGAACAGGGAAAATATGAAGAAATTAGTACAATGAAGGCCATTATCACAATCATACACTTGATATAATAGGAAGTTCTATCTTTGGCTTTTATTTGGAACTTTGTTTTTTTAAAAAACTGGCCTTATGAACCCTTTTCACATCTGAGCATATTTACAGACACTATCCACTTACTGAAATTAAACAAAACTAAACGTTTAGCTAAGCTTGAGAAAATGAAGAAAAACTTCTACTCAAAGATACAGCTACCAACCGTAGACCCTACATCTTAAAAATCACCTGTGACGACAACTGACTTGCTAAGACACACCCTCGGAGAGCAGGCCCTTCCCAACCGATTCATTAGGCCACCTCCTCAGACAACACAGGTATTTTGGTATGTTACCGTGTGTCACGGACTTTTTTTTAATAAGACAAATGCACTTCCAATAACATAGCCAAGTCCTCTCCAAGAATACTGGATCACCAACTCATTCCTTGGCTATTTTATGGAGTTGACACTCCTGCAAGGCTCCGACTTCTAAAGCTAAGACTGTTATAATATACTTTCATTGAGGTGTTCTCTTGCTGCATCACAGTTTCAAAGGGTAGAATTTTAGTTCCTCTCTCAAGAGAACCTTACACAGTGAGCAAAGATGCTCATTTTGAGGTCACCCCAATGTAGCAATGGAATGAGTTCCTTTCCTGCACTGGCCATGTGGCTATTTAGTCTCTCTCTTCGAGGCCTAAATATCTATATTGGGTTCCATGAATGATGCTATCACCTTTGTGTATAATTATTTGCTATTTAAATTCTTTGTTCTTTAAAGTACTTTCTGCTTTAATTCTTAGTTTCACACTACATTTACATATTGGTTAATAACAGGGACACAATCCAGTGGTCAAGGTACAAAAACCAATGGCCAATTGATGACTCTTTTGTTGTGGAAACAACTGTGTGTGTGTGTGTGTGTGTGTGTGTGTGTGTGTGTGTGTGTGTGTGTGTGTGTGTGTGTGTTTGTGTTAGGTGTTACAGGCATAGCTTACTTATACTTACAGCATAGCCTACTACACCTAGGTTATAACTTGTATGGTATATTATTGCTTGATACTATGAACAAAGTTTAGTATAATTCCTTTACTTCTAAAACTAAACATTTCTTAAGATAGATAAGGTACAGTAAAAATATACTATGAAAGTCTGAAAAGTATGGGAGATCTATATTGGATTCTTCATCATGAAAGACACACACAGAACTCATGGTTTCTTGTTTA
This sequence comes from Phyllotis vaccarum, assembly GCA_033318265.1. Lineage (NCBI taxonomy): Eukaryota > Metazoa > Chordata > Mammalia > Rodentia > Cricetidae > Phyllotis > Phyllotis vaccarum. The sequence goes on from JARWLC010000011.1 coordinate 110,131,984, forward strand.
GTCAGTAAGTGTATGTGAAAGCCTAGGTTCTCACTGTGTACTAATGTTGACATCATAAATACCAAGTGCATACATTCCTCAAGTTTTTTTTTTTAAATTTATCTTTAATAATATTTTAAAATTTAATTATTATAACCAATAAACCTTATGCTGCTTTTTAAAAAAATCTAAACTTACATTAATTCTTAGCTTAAAAAATTGTATAGGACTACAGAAATTTTTCTCTTCATACCCTTATCCCAAAAATTCATTTTATTTAAAAATTTTGTTGAATTTTTTTCTCTCTGCTAAAAGCCAAACCATAAGCATACAGTTGAGGCTCAGCCACTAAGGGATCAGGATCATCCCCACTCTTCCAGCATCTCATTATTCTGCATTGGAAGAACTGCACCATCTACTTTGTAGCTATGCCTTCTTCTATAACCCCCCTATATAATTTTGTCTTGATATATTGTATATTTTAAGTACATGAAACTTCCAATTCTAGCTCTAGTTAAGTTTATTGGTTAAAAAAGATAGCTGGGAAGAGGGAGACAAAGGAAGTGTTCAGCTTCCTCTGCTTCCCTTATAAGCAGAAAACAGAGAAGCTTGAGGTTGGAGAATTTGTGGAAAAAAGGTCTGAAGAATTGGCTGGGTAAAAATTGGCTGTGGATTGTTCCTTATCTCTCTTATATTTCAACGTTTGTTCCTTCTCTCTCTTTTATTTCAGCTTATATACAATATCTGGCTCCAGGTTTTAATTATAACACCAAATAGAATTTGACAATATGTGGTGCTAAACTTTTGGGGCATGAATTCACACAAAAGCCACTTGCCTGTGGTTTTGCAGTAACCTACACAAGCTGGACCTACACGTGACCAGAAGCACTCTCCTGCTGGAAAGATTTTCTGTTCAGAAGTAGTCTCTAGTCAGCTCTGCAATTTAGGCAGTTCCTGCCACAACTGTTTCTTCTCCATGATCACCTGGGTGAGTTTATCAGAGAGTGACTTTCTTTTTCTTATGGGCTGTTTTTTTTTTCTTTTTTTTCTGGACTCTCTCTTTGCCTGCTACCACACTAGGTAGCTTCCTAACTTCATAATCATCTGAATTGTCATTGACAGCAAATTTGGTGAGTCAGCTGGGATTTCTTAAAATGGGCACTTAGTTTAAGACAGAGAGAGTGTTTTTCCCCACATGAGAAAACAGGAAATGTGGAAGGGATTTGGTCTTTGCTCTCCTTTGTTAAAGGAGAAGATAGTTAATGTAGATGGCATTATCATAATGGCTATTAATATTATTTAATTGTTTCTACTTTATCACTTAAAAATTCAGTTAATATGAATGCCAAGATGAAAGTTTTAGAAAAGTTTATTAAAAGAGATAATAGAGATATTCAGACAGAGAAAGAGGAATTTAAAGGAGAACCAATCTCAGCATGCTTTATAAGGTTATAGAGAAACAGCGTAAGGCTTTCAAACAGCCACTCCAGTAACTTTACAGGAACTGTAAACTCTTAGGTAGAAACTGTTTGAGTTGAATAGACTCTTATGCAAATGTTAGATTTAAAATGATTCAAGGAAGCAATATTCATATGTGGCATACACTCGCCATTTGTTCCTGGTCAACTTGTATTAGAATTATCCCTAAAGACTGGACAGGTATGATAATAGCACTGTTAGAGGCTGGTCCTCAATTACAGTGGAGGACTTGTGGAAGATGGTAGTGAAAGGATGAGGCTAAAACCATAGAACAACTCAGTAGAGCTAGAGTCATAGAAATCTGCAAAGACCAACTTCTTTGGGAGGGAGATTATGCTAATGAGAAAAGGCAATCTTTATATAAGGACCAAAACTCCAAATGTATGACATATGACAGCCTTGGATGCTTGGTATAGAATTGAAGAAGTAGGAACAAAATGAGTCCCTTACAGAAGTAATACAAGGGCTAAAAGAAATCTTTACAGATTTCTTATGAGGTTTGACTTCAGTGGTAAATAGAATGGTACCAGATTCAGAAACTAGGAAATAAAACTGATTCTCTGGCTTTTAAAAATACTTACTCACAGTGAAAAAGGATAATTAGGCATAAAAGGCAAGATCAGCATCCTTGGAGGATTGGATCTGGGATAAAATTAATATGGAATCATAACTATATTGATAATTGGGTATGAGAGATTATTTCTAGAGTTTTTTTTTAAAAAAATCAAAATGTCAAATGTTACAATGTGGTAAACAAGGTCACCTAAAATAGAACTATAAATAAGGCATTACTAGAAACATTATATTTGCTAAAAAAAAAAAAAAAAAAAAAATAACCCCACAAAAATGTCCTTCCTTTCTGAACTACGCAGAAGGTGTGGCAAAGGCAGGCACTGGACAGGTGAAAAAGGAACAGTCTGAGATGGACAAGCAGGACACACAAGCAAGAACTGCAGAACCTTGCCAGAACAAGGTAGGATGGTCTTTAAGAATAACCTGCTTCACAGATAGATATGGGGATATGTTTCAAATTTAATAAAAATCAGTCTGAGATATCAGTGGGATCGAGCCACAGTCACTCTAGGAGATCAGAGAGTGGTAACTCTCACCTTTAACCACAGCACAGGGAATATCTGGGAGTGGTGATCTATGCCCTTGATTCCAGGAAATCTGAGTTTGAGGCCAGTTTAGTTTACAGAAGGAGTTCCAGGCTCCCAGGCAGGCAGTGGTGGTGCCATACCTTTAATCTTAACCTAAATGTGAAACAACTGGGTGAAGAGGGCATTTAAGGCAGGCATATAAAGACAGAGCAGGCATTAGAAGACACAAGAAGAAAAGCTGAGGAAGCTGAAAGACAGCTGGGTGAATTTTGACTGTGATGTTTCCTCTCTTTGATATCTCAGCTTTTCCCTGAGATTTGGCTCTGAATTTCCTTTATTCATGCAATACTTGGAATTTTTTCATCAAAATTAATAAAGAGCATGCAGTGATGGCACACACTTAGGAAGTAGAGGCAAGAGAATCTCTGTGAGTTCAAATCCAGCCTGGTCTTCAAAGCAAGTTCAAGGACAGCCAGGACTGTTACACAGAAACTCTGTCTCAAAACAAAACAAAACAAAAACCCAAGAGACAAAAAACAAAAACAAATAAACAAAAAAAAAGACAAAGACTGGAAGAGATGGCTTTGTCCTCTGATATTCCAGACTTTTTTTTTAATTCAATTTGAAACATATCCCCACAGATAAGTCTCTCAGATATGCTAGGCCTGTAGGCCAAAGATGAATGCTCTAATACTACAGAGGAATCTTGGGTGACTGTCCAGTCAGTCAGCTCTATTTCAGTCATTTTTCAGTTTTTGGTAGTCACCAACTTTCACTTACTATTTATTCAGCGAGTATTATTCCTTTCTATGGTCTGAGGGAGTTGAACATTAGTTATTTATAGTCTTGTTTGTTACAGTTTCATAAAAGAAACTCACTAAGAGTTTTAAAGTGTATAAGTTTAAGAGACATCAAAAGGTAGTTTTCAGTTGTTAATACAGGTAATATAGAAAGATAATTACGTATAAGCCTTTGAACTCACCAAAATAGAATAAATAATAGAACATTTTCTTTGAATTTGTCAATTTTTTCTGGACTGAATATTATTGATATAATTATTGCATATATATGTTGTATATAGTTTTTGTACCTATTATATATATTTTAAAATTAATAGTTATAACCATTTTAATTTTTAACCCCAAAACAGTCTGAAATATCAGAGAACAGAGCCACCCACAGAGCTAAGCCATGGATGTCAAGGAATGGTGACCCATGCCTTTAGACCCATCACTCCAGAGGCAGAGATCCATCTAGATTACTGTGAATTCAAGGCTTAAAGAGCCAGTAGGTTGTGGCACACACTCTTAATCCTAGCACTAGGAAAATTGAACCAGAAAGTGAAACAGCTAGGAGAGAAAGAAAAATAAGACTGGAGGAGGCAGGACTTTGGTCTGAGGATTCCGGGAAGTGGGCCTGAGGAGATGTCTGGGTGAGAATTGACTGTGGTCTGTCTCTGCCTCTTTGATATTTCAGCATTTTTCCAATTTTTTTAAGATTTTTATTATAATATCAAATAAAGTTTGTGCAATGTAATTTACTCTAAAATGATGTGGGAATGTCTTTCTGTAGGCTGTGAATATCAATCTTTAAATAAAGGAGCTGTTTTGGCCCATCAGAGGCACCATAGAAGAAGTAGGTGGGAAATAAGAATAGGCAGGAAAGGAAGGGCTGAGTGAGAGACAGATTGAGCCAGCTGATTAAAAAAGAAACATGCAAGGAACATAGGTGAGCCATGAGCCATATGGCAGACAGACTAATGAGAATGGGTTGAATTAAGATGAAAGAGCTAGCTAGCAATGTGCCTGAGCCATAGGCCAAACAGCATGAAATTAATATATATGTCTGTGTCATTTGGGGGGCCTAAGCAGCAGCAGGCAGCTAAGGGGTCTGGGGCATCAGGTCTGTGGGTCTGGACTTCTGGCAGCCTGGGGCCAAGAAACCATATTGTAACATTAAAATAATGATAACAATTATAGAATACCAACTGTATAGTCATGTGTGTTATTTATCAAGAATTACCAATGCAATTATCATGTATTAGGTATTACATATAATAGTATATGCTATATATTTTTTTACTGTTAACTTCGTGAATTTTATACACAAGCATCATTGTGTGGCATGATTATATGCCATGATGATATAAGCGATGATTATGTCTGTTTATCAAGCAGTATGCCTGAACAATTTACTATGATGTCACAATAGCTACAAGGTCACTCAGTGATATAAGTTTTAAGTTTCATTGTAAAATTATGGTCACCATAATTTATGTTACCAATTGTGACACACTGTGCTGTTACAGGGCACAAAACAGCACCAATGTTCCCACTCATGGTGATCAAGCAGTCTCTTTTTGAGGATTTCCCCCTTTGAGTCTGTGGAGAGGCTACAGAAAGTTGTTCTAAGTCTCCTCAGCTTTCCAGAAGCACAGAAAAAAAATATCTGAATCCTCTGCCAATTAGATTTACTCTTTATCCCTTTTTTGTTGTTTAAAAAATTATTTCTAATTATGTGCATGTGTGTGTCAGTGTGTGGGTATGTGAACATGAATGTAATTGCCTGCATAAGCCAGAAGCCCTGAATCCCCTGGTGTTAAAGCTAGGACTACAGCTGAGAACCAACTACTTCATGCCCACTGGAATAGCAATAGGTACCCTTAACCATTAAGTCATCTCTCTAGCTCTAAGACTGATGCCTTTTTTACCAATGACATTTTTTATCTTTACCAATGACATTTATGATTTTCTGAATGAGGCTTCTAAGTGATGAATTTAACAGCTCTCACTATATACTCAATTAAAACAATAAATAAGTCAAGTATTTGGAAGGATGTAAAGAATGAGAACCCTCAAACATGATGCGTGGGAAGTCAAATTGGAGAAACTGCTATTATAAATTGCCAGTGCCCACCTGTTGTGCACACATACTCGAAATTAGACATCTTTGAGCAAGGATATTTCTAACAGCAATTATTATGTCTGTTTATCAAAAATAAGCCAAAGTCTACAATATAGTTATATCATAATTAGTACTCTAACACAGTATGCAGTCCAGATATTCTCCAATGGCAAATGTAAATTTATGAATAACAATAGGATGAAACATCATATTAAAAATGAAGAAGTTGTAAATATACCTAAAAACATTACTGGTATTCCAATATTTAAATGAGTCAGTCATAATGAGTAATAACAGTATCACTACATGGATATAAGTATCTAAAGCAGAAAATTTTACCCTACAGGATTAAAAGTTAAGAGAGCAGTTTTGATTACCTACCAGAGCTTGAGGGAGCATCTGCAGCACCTGTATTATTTTTACTATTAATGAAGGCATTGGATACACAGGGTATTTTAATCTATGAACTATTCAACTATTCATTTCTTTATAATTATAAAATTATGCTGCAAATAAAAATTAATGGAGAGAGAGTTTGGCTAGCATAGTCCTCTTATTCCCTTTGATCTTAATACCTGTTTTCCCCTGGCAAGAAACTGTGGGGAAAAGATATGACCCTAAAGCTGTCATGTTGACAGATGAGGATGAACCCTGTGGCCACAGATATATACATCAAAAGGTGAGAACTTCTTGTGTCTCTGATGACATCAGTGATAGCACACTAGTTCTAGATTCTAATTGCCTAAGACAAATTAACCCTTACGTATTTTATATGAAACATTTAGACTTGTTCTGATTGCTATCAAATGTACATTCTAACTAATATTTGGGTTCCTCTACAAATGGAAGTTATTACAACAAGTTGTTTCTTCTATTCTCACATGAAAGTGGAAAGTCTTTGAGACCAACGACATGATTATGTGACCTTAGCACTTAGCACAGTATGTTAAAGAACTATTTAAAGGCTCTATTTCTTAATTATATCAATGCAAAGCATAACATTGGGAGCATGAACACATAAGATGTGCTGCAGGTATGTGCTAGTTTGGCCAACATGTATTTGTCACCCTTCATCTTATTTTACATTTTTCAGAACTGGCAAATATTTTGCTTAAAAAGCCAGGTTGCATTTTCAGCTTCATGGACCAAATGGTCTCCATCACCTTTATCAGCTATGCCACCAGAGCATGAAAGCATCCATTAAGAACACATACATAGATAAGCTTAGTTTGGTTCCAAAAAAGGATGCTTACAGACTGAGGCACCAGACTTGGCCATGAGCCATGTGTGTCAATCACTGTGTGAATAACCTTATTATAAGTAAAGTTCCAAATGCTTACCCTACTAATGAAGACAAAGGGATTGGAAACTAAATTTGTCTTCTATGATAAACTGTAAGGAGTTAGTGACTCAATCCAAACTCACTCTATTTGAATTTTCTCTTGAAACATTAAAATAAGTGACATATAGATAAGAAGTCACGGGAAGATGCTGGTAGATGTTTATTTTGAAACAGAATTATGACAATCTTTTAAAAAAATACAATACTTTATTGGTTCTTTGGACATTTCAAATATGTACCTCAATCCTTCTTACCTCCTAGTTCTTCCATATCTGCTCTCAACCCTGAAGAATGTTCTTCCCTGAAAAATTAATTAAAACAAAACAAAAACCCATCTCATTTTATCTTTCCAACATGTCTTCATTCATCCTAGTGGCATCCATAGTGGAATTACGGTCTGTCACACAATATATACCCCTTTTGTCCAACCAACCCCATCAGCAAAATATTTATTGCAATGAGTCATTGGCCTAATTCAAGGCCTCTGTCACACCATCATCACTACCCCTCATCAAAACTTCTCTTAGATATTTTATTGTTACCCTAAGTCATGGAGTACCTGTGGTTATCAAATTGCAGGTTCAGTTCCTGATGTGGGAATGCCTTTCTGTATGCTGTGAATAGCAATCTTTAAATAAAGGAGCTGTTTTGGCCCATGACAGACACCATAGGAAAAGTAGGAGGAGGAATCAGAATAAGTAGGAGGAGCAGGGTGGAGTCAGATTCAGAGAGAGACACTAAAAAATTAATTAATTTTGTTTTAATTAATTTTTCATGGAAGGACATTCTTCAGGATTGAGAGCAGATATGGAAGAACTAGGAGGTAAGAAGGATTGAGATACATTAGCCCAAAGGAGCAACATGTAAGGAACACAGGTGAGCCACGGGTTATGTGGCAGACAGATTAATAGAAATGGGTTGAGTTAAGATGTAAGAGCAAGCTAGTAATGTGCCTGAGCCATAGGTCAAACAGCATGAACTTAATATAAGTGTCTGAGTCATTTCTGGGGCCTAAGCAGCAGCGGGCAGCTAAGAGGTCTAGGGCTGCAGGTCTGTGAGTTTGGGCCTCTGGCTGCCCGGGTCCAAGAAAACATATTGTAACAAGTTCTTTTGCATGCTGCAGTGGGTCATAAATGAGGCAGCTATGAGGGTGGGCCAACCCAATGCCCAGGACATGGGTCTAGGTGGTAGCTGAGCTCACTGGTCTTGGCCATTGGGACCATGCCCTCAGGTGGTGGAGCCAGCTTTCCTAAGCCCCTGCCATCAGGATCAGCTCTCCCATAACTATAATGAAGGGTGGGATCATCTTTCCTAAGTGCTTAGATCAGCTCTCCTATGGCAAGGTATTTCAGGTTTTCTGCCCAGTGTCTAGAAAGGGGCAGAGTAGCTACAGCAGGGCCAGTGAGGGACAGGGTTGATTGAGGACAGCTATCAGTATTTAAAATGCATTGCTACTATGACCCCCCTCCATCCGGTAACATGAGGCATAAATATTAGCTCAAATGATGACCACTGTTGGGTAAGTGACCCAGATATAGTCACAACAGCCTGAGTCTGGTCCATGTGACTGTATAGACCACTTGGATCAACACGGCTGCCATGGCAATGAGTCCCTTGGACACCAATATGAGCACAGGTGTTGCCCCCTTGGTTTCAGAATTGCCTTTGATGATATCAGGAGACAGGGACATCAACATGGCCTTTGGCTGCAGTAGGAATACAAAATCAGACATGGCCTGTGGACTCCAACATGGCCAAATAATACAGTGTGACAATCTTAAATCTAATATTTCTGCAACTATTGATCTATTCCTTAGCCTATTTTCTTATGTAGCACTGGAAATTCAATCTAGGGTCCTGTGCTTGCTTGATACTCAAGCTCTCTACCTCAAGCCCAGATGTCCCTAAGTTTCCTAGGCTATTATTCTCGGCCATAGGTTGCACCAGCTGATAGTTCCAACTGGCTTTAAAATTGCATTTTTTTTTGCCTCATCTTCCCAAGTATCTTAGATAACAGACACATATCATAACCAGCCTGTTTTATTTTTAAATTTATTTTTCAAAATCTCTATCACAAATGTTGTTTAATCAGATGACATTTTGAACTGTTACCATACTAGTGTTTGCATGTTCCAAACCTAATATGTATAGAGATGTTAAAGTTGAATTTCTGGTCTGTGCCATTGTAATGTGTACAGATTTATAGCATAGCTACATCTAAAGCAGTTTCCTGCACAAATTACAGAAGCATTTTTCCTTGTATAAAATGAGCAGTACCCCAGAAACGAAGGGGGTTATTTACCATGTGCATATAGATTTGGGACACAATCGTCAATCAGTAGAAAAATACTTATATTTGTGACACACACACATACACACACTTTCTCTCTCTCTCTCTCTCTCTCTCTCTCTCTCTCTCTCTCTCTCTCTCTCTCACACACACACACACACACACACACACACACACACAGAGAGAGAGAGAGAGAGAGAGAGAGAGAGAGAGAGAGAGAGAGAGAGAGAGAGAGAGAGAGATGTATTCTCTGTCTGGTGATAGTCTCCTACCTCTCAACCACTCCTACCCTGGAATGTCTGTCACAAAATACAGTCCAGAACAACATTTTCTACATTTTATTTGGATCTAGGCATACAGCAATTTTATATTTGTCTTGGTGTAAAGTATAAAGGCATGGTCATTTTATCTTATTTTGAAGGGATTTTTTTCTTCTCTACTCTTTATATAGTATTTGGAGAAAAAAGAGACTGTTCATTGAAAGAAACTGACCCTTGTCTTTCTTCTATGCATTAAGTTCTGAAATATTATATTTTATCTCTTGTGGAGTGTATAGTCTGATAGTCCTAGAGAGGTTTAGGCATCCCCTCATGCATTATGTTCAACTTTCTATTCTGTTACAAGGCTGCAGACAAAATCTAGGAACCCGCAGTTTCTCCTGCTTAAAGGAGGTAAAAAGGGTTTCAAAATTTTGAACTGGGAATCTCAACTGCCCACTGATTTAGTATCAATTTTAAACAACAGTTTCTTCATAGAATATGGTTTTGACTCCCACCTTCAAAGCTCAATTGTTTTACTTTTTGATATCTTTAGAAACCAGGAAAGTGTGGTAGAATGCCTCTGTGTACTAACCTGAAAAGCAGTAAATTAGTAACACAAAGTTATCACAATCATTTTCTGGAGGCACTTTAAATGTTTTAATGATTTATGGATTTCATAAGTGCACCTTAATTTCTTTTTCTTTTCTTTTATTTTCATTAAAAGTGTCATCCCCATCAATGTATTCCCCTGTTCCCCCTCCCCTTTCCCTCCTGATCTCTGCCAGTCAGCCCTCAGCCTTGCCCCTCCCCATCCACAGATCCTCTCCCCCAAAAGGGTGAGAAGTTCCAGGTGGGCCAGCCCAGCATGGCACATCCATTCTAGGTGTAACTGATTCACTCATCCGAAAGTCAATGCTGGGCTGGGTGTTCCTCTATAAGGAATGGGCTCCAAGGTGCCAGCCATGAACAAGAACACAGTTTGATCTCACCCCTCATGTCTCCATATACTCATGGCAGTGTGGAGGGCCCAGGTCCCCTTGCCCAATGGATCTCCAGTAGCAATACCAGATTCAGTGAGGTCCCCAGGGCTCCAGCCAGCCATTACCATAGAAACCTTCTGCTTAATTCCTCTCCCTATGTTCATACAGACCCTCCTCCTCAGCTCTTTGCTGTGCCAGGAGCTCTTCTCAGTGCTCAGCCATGGATCTTTGCCTCCACCTCCGTTCCCCATTGGATATGGGTTCTGCGATGACACCTGGGTATTTACTCATTTGATTATAGGGGAAGTCCCATTTAGGCACCCCTTTCACCATTATTTGGAGACTAAACCAGGGACATCCTGTGAGTTCCTGGACAATTCCCTAGCACCCAGTCTCTTTCCAACCCCACATTAGCTTCTAATTCAAGCAATCAATAGCTAAGTAGAAGTTATCTTCATCTATAATTTTGTAGCCACCAGTTAACCAGTGAAAATGTTTAGGAATATGTTTTTGTAGCTGAAGGGTGATTAGTCTTCTCATAAAACTTTTAGTCACTGAATTCCATTTGCTTCCTATCTTTCAGTCTCTCCAAGTTTATCAAGGACCCCTGTATAATTTGCAAGTACTTGAGACAGCATGAGAGGCCTGAGTTTGAAAATGTTAGGACAGCCTGGTGAAACCTTGCAAGGAGGAAGAATGGATAAATGTACCCTTGTAGCTGGGTTATCCAACACTCTTCAATAAGTTATTGGAGACTTAATCAGAAATTCAACTATAGCTAGTACTAGTTCATAGGTCTTTGATAATGTCTTCCTTACACAATAAAGTCTTCCATGCTTATCCCCAGACTACATTTTAAATGATTTTTTTTTCTCATGCTCTGCATTCTGGGACTAAATTTGGTAATATTTTTTTTCTTTGTGGCTACGCTAAGAACCAGTGTTCACCATACATTACATTCATGGTCCCTAAAAATTGCAATTATCTGATGCATGATATAGAATTTATTTCTAAAACTGCAGGGCTCTTACTAGTACTTAATTCTCTAACTCCAGGTCAGACACTAAAACTTGAGGCATTAATTTTAATTAATTTTAAATATTATGTAAGAAAAAGTAGAATGGGAAATAAAAATTCTTGACAGAAAGAATGTGCAGTGGGATTATGTTGTTGCATTGTAAATAACTGTCCCACCACTGTTTTAATAAAAATGCTGTTTGGCTGAAGGCAGGCAGGAAGTGTGAGCAGGACTACTAGACTAAGAAAACTCTAGGAACAGGAAGGACAGGGCAGAAATGCCATAGAGATGTCACACAAGCCAAAAGATGCAGAGGACAACTATACTGTTCTGAAAAACGGTACTTAGCCACATTGCTGAACAGGATAAGAATCATGGGTTAGTTTAAGAACAAGAGCTATCTGGCAGTATGTCAGATCCCTAAGCTGATCAGCATAAAATTAATATAAGTATTTGTGTGTTTCTGTGGGACTGCAGGTCTGCAGGTCCACAAACCTCAGGCCTGGGCTATTAAGAATGGGCCAGAAACCTAATATTACAAGGATGTGATATAATTCTCTTTTATTGTCTGAGGGAGATTTTGGAGAAAGTGACTTAGATTAACATATTTGGAAAACTTATTTAATAAAAAAGAATATTGTATAGTAGGAAAATACAAAGGTAAATGTTATCCTATAAAATAGTGCCTATTTCCAGGCTCAGAAAATATCACCTAAGTGAAAACATTTCCTGCACCAGTGTGAGGGCCAGAGTTCATATTCTTCAGAGCCCACGAAAAACCCAAAAGACATGGCAGCACTCCTGTCATCCTAGCTCGGTGAATCAAAGATAAAAGAATCCCTTGGACAAACTGAATAGCCAGTCCAGTTAAAATAGTCAACTCCAGTTTCCGTGAACAAAAATGCCTCAGCATATAGAATGTACCAAGCAGTGTTAGTCCTAGCACTTGGAAGACAAAGGCAGGAGCATCTCTGTTAGTTCAAGGCCAGCCTGGTCTACAAAATAAGTTCTATGATTGCCAGGACTGATACACAGAAAACCCCATCTTGAAAAGATAAAACACAACAAAACAAAATGAAACAAAAAAGGTTAGAGGGATAGCTATGGCTGTCATGATATATTTTATATGTAATAAGATCTGCTTGGAATGTCACATTCACACACAGTCAAGCCATGAATGTCAGAGAATGGTAAATGAAGAATAATTCTAGCACAGGATAATAAAATGGTGACCACATACTTAATCCCAGCATGGAAATAATGAGTGGTAACCTATGCCTTTAATCTCATCACTCCAAAGGCAAAGATCTTTCTGTATTTCTGTTAGTTCAAGGCCTAACAACTAAACAGTAGTAGCCCACACCTTTAATCCTAACTCAAGGATTATGATGCAGAATTGGAATAGAAGTGAAACAACTAAACAATGAAGATATTTAAGGCAGGCATAGGCAGACATTCATACATTCTGTAGGAGTGACCACCTTAGTGGAAGACTCTCTTGAAGATTGCTTTTACCTTGTTCATTGCCAGAAGTTGGCTAGGTGAATATTGACTGTGGTCTGTTTCCTCTCTCTGATATTCCAGTTTATCTCCAATGTCTGGCTCTGAGTTTTTGTTTAATACCACTTAGAATTCATGCAATATTTAGTGCTCAACATTTAGAGCACAAATTCACCAAAAGCCCGAAAAACATAGCCAGGAGTAATTACTGACTGGTTATGCTTTCAGTTTGGAGCTAACTTCCAGACTTAGGCAGAGCCTGTCACACTTGTTTCTTCTCCATGTTCATGTTCTGGATAAATTTTTCAGACAGCAGCCTCCCTCTCCTGATGGGTTGTGTTTTATTCCATATTTTTAAGGCCCTTCTTTGGTCTGCTACCATATAGTCATAGGAATCATCACTGACAATTTAGTGAATAAATTGGTTTTCATAAAAGGGGGAATTCATGAAAGTCAGTGGAAGGTGTTTGGTCTTTGATATTACTTTAGACAATTTGAAACTAGAATGAGTAAAGGAAAAGATAAATGACGTAGATGAGATTATCACAATGTTTATCATATGATTTTTGTGAATATTATTTGTTTGATTAGTTCTGTTTTATTATTTAAAAAGTTAATGTGAATGACAAGAAGAAAGTCTTGGAAAGGCCTTTTAAGAGTGAACTCAAAGATATTCAAACCTAAACAGAGGAATATAAATTACCAATATTAACGTTGTCTTATAAGAATGCACAAAAACAGCCTAAGGCTTTCAAATAGTCAGCATTAGTATATCCAATAACTTTGTAGAAATTGAAAAATGATAAAAATTGTACAGAAGTTAGTTAGGCTCTGGTACAAATGTTGGAAATAAATAGAGTCAAGGAATAAATCATAGTGTATTGGTATGCACTCACTATTTGTAAAACAAATGTTAAATTCCTGGTCAACATGTAACTAGGTTACCCCTAGGGACTGGTTAGATATGGTTACTGCTGTTTTGGAGGCCAGGCTGGTTTTATAATGGAAGGCATTGTGAAAGGAAGAGAGTAAAACAATCAAACAAAGAAGCAGAGATAGAGGCATAGAAATCTTCCAAGACCAACTTCTTAGGGAAGGAGATTGTGCTGAAAGAGAAATGCAATCACTATATAATGAACATACCCTGGATTTATGTGGAATGGCTGCATTAAATGTGTGCAGTAGAATTAAAAAAATAAAAAAGAAAACTGAATCCTTCACAAAAGTAATTCAAAAACAAAGAAGAAAACTTTTACATACTTTTTGCAGAGATTAACTACAAAGGTAAACAGAATGGTACTCGATTTAGAATCTAGGTGGATAATAATTAAAGCTCTGACTTTTGAAATTGCTAACTTAGAGTGTAAAAGAATAATCAAACCATTAAAATAAAAATCAACACCCTTGGAGGATTGCATTCATGATATAATTAATTTAGAACCTTATAACTGTATTGATAACTGGTAGGAGAAGTTATTTCTAAAGATATAGGGAAAAATCAAAATATTAAATTTTACAATTATGGAAGGCAATGTCACATAAAAAGAGATTGCAAACAAAAAAGAGATTCCAAGCAGTTTCTTTGTAGGAATAATGTCAAGAGAATGATTCTCCCTTCTGGAGTATACAGAAGGTGTGGCAAAGGGAGGCATTGGACTAATGAGTACAGGTCAACAAGGGACAGACAAGGTAACTTTTTGCCTTTGTGAAACACTCTGTGTGGGCTATTGAAAGCTCCCAAAGCCCCCATATTATATCCAGTTCAGTCTTATGCTGTCATACTGGAAAGAACCCCTTCTCAGAACAATTAAAGAACATAATGCTTATCATAAGAAAAAACATGTTGCTCTAGATGACTGAAAATTTATATGAGAGAAAAAATTAGGAGAAACCACAAATCAAAATCAATAAGGATTAGAAAAGGAACCTCCATAAAGTTAGTGTTGGGAAAGTCTTTCTCTTTTGTTTCTGCAGATGAAGAAATGCTATGGACACCATCAAAATTAATAAAGACTCAATTTGAACCTGAAAATGAGAAATTTCCACCCTTGAGGAAATTCTTTAAGCTGAAAGAAAAACAAAGTGCAAAGTGTTAGGGAAGGTTTTCATCTTTGTCTTTCAGTAAACTAGAAATACTCATCTTGAAGAAGTCATAAGACCTTGGATATCTAGATATTCATAAACAAAAGGAAAGCCTGTCCAGAAAAATTTACAAGTAAAAGAACATTGGACCTTTTGATACTAATATAACCCACAGGGTAAAATTTCATTGTTTAACATCTACATCACTTTATTTGTAAGAGAAGTGGAAGTCCCAATTTAATCATTAATTAAAGCTCAATTTTGAGTTGAAGTGTGGCTCTCCTAAACCCAAGTGCTTGTATGCTTCTTAAAGGAAAGGTCAAAATCTCTTTATTATATCTGAGGAGCCACCTGATATGGGACAGAAGAATAACTAAAAGTAAGGGGCTATTCTATTGTTACTAATCCTACACCGAATAAATGTTTATATCAAAATTTATAAGATTTTTGTATATATGTAAATTAAACTTTTTGTGGTGCTATTGATGTTTACATAGAGTACTTATTGATTATAGAATTAAAGGCTTTATTAATTTTCCTATACACTGTTTTGGGCTTTAGTTTCTTATCATTTTTTTACAGTGAACCATGAGAATGCCTCATTGTGAACTTTGAAGTGTCCAAAAAGAAGAAAAGGCCCCACAACAATGTTTTCACATGGGCTATGACAAAGCCATTAGGCTGACAAACACCAAACAAAGATTAGATTTGGACTACACACTGCACAGGAAAATTCAAGGTGGTTGCCTGAGATGAACCAGCTTTAAAGACTACTTTAGCCAGGACATGAGACAAGACCTGCACTTTTCTATTATACAGAGACTAGACAAAAATGATATATCTTAATTTCAGGAGCTTAAAATTAATTTTTTTTCATGGTCCTCTAAAGATGCTGCTGCCCATATACAGCAGGAAGCAAATTTAAGAACATAGCACCCACATTACCAAGAGGTGGGGTGAGTGGTTTTGATTTTTCAATGTGTAATGAATGATTGCTATTGTTTAGAGTAATTGATTACAAATACTTATTGTTTATAGTTAGGAGAAAATCTAAACAAGGGAGATTAGATTTAGAGTTCTTGTTTGAAAAACAGAAAGAAAAAACGGAATATAGATATGATAAGATATAAGATTAGATTATTGAATCTATGTTATAAAAGAAAATACTAGTTTTAAATATTTTACATTTGATTGGATATGCTGTATACTGTATATAAGATGTGTATATTGATACAAAGTTGAGATTAATTTTGTTATTTCACATATATTTTTATACTTGATAAAGATATTGTATGTATACCATTCATCTAACAATGTAAAACAAATTGCTAGGCCTTGAAAGTTATTATTTCAAGCTAATTAGGATATAAAAATTGAATTTAGTAGTTAGACATTGCAATCAAACTTATTGTAATATTAGATATATTTTCTAGGCCAAACAGAGATATATTTTAGATTGATGAGTCTTCTTCAAACACTTCAGAGTCCTAAAGAATATGGCATTTAATAACAAAAAAATTCTTATCATTTTTATGACAATGAGACATGTGCTCCTAGCAGCAACAATCCATTTCAGAGAAGATGATGGGCATTTAAGAAACTCCACATGTAGCTGACCTTCTTTGTGGTAAAAGTTAGCAACTGGGTAAGACAATGTTCTTGCCTCAACTTCTGACAGTAGGATGTCCAAAATGGACAAGCAGGACACACACAAAAAAAGAACTACCAATCCTACCCAAGACAAAGTATAAAGGTTTTGTACACCAAAGATGGTTGATTCAACAATATAGAAGAACCTTGTACACCAAAGATGGTTGATTCAACAATATAGAAGAACCTTGAGTGACTGTCTAGAAAGTCATCAGTTTCATTTCCATTTATTGAGTTAATATTATCTCTTTCTTAGGTCTCTGAGGGGGCCTATCTTCTTTGAAGAGTGGATGGGGTGGAGTGGCAAAAATTTGCAGAGTTGAGTGGGAGGTGGAACCGTGGTTGTTATGTAAATTTTTAAAAAATCACTTTTAATAAAAATATCAAAAAATCAATTCTAAAAGCATAAATTAAAATCAATACTGCATAATATTTTTGAATATTATATTTTCAATTGTTCTTTCAAACATTTATTTCTATACTTAATATTAAAACAAAAATGTATTGCCAATTTTATTGATTAAGTCATTTAAGTGTATAAGATCGTTCATAAATAGCTAAATTCAAAAACTTCATAACCCTTATACATAAATAAGCTATTATATCATCCTGTTTCTAATGGGCTTATAACTTTAATGACACATGGAAATCATTTCAGAGCACAAACGGGGAAAACAACACATGAAAATTCCTTTATTAAACATGGAAGAAAAACCAGTAAAAACATCTTGCTGCATGTTTCTTAATCAAAATTGCTCTTTATTAGGTTTTCAAAATTTATACATGCTAATGGTTCAGCTCTTGATGCTAGATTTTTGGGTTTCAGACATCCTTGCACACATTTTCTAGGTAGTGGGTTAATATTTGGAGCACACTGTAAATGACAAAGAAGCTGTCTGCTTTGGCACTGCCACTCAGAGTAAATATTTACAAACCCACAGACCTGGCATTGAGTTTTATAGAGTAAATAGAAAGAAATTCAAATCTCATCTTCCTGTTCAGCTGAAAAAAAAAATTCAATAGTGGTGTTAAGGGAGAAGAAACATAGTCAAGCCTTCTGATGTGCTACTCTACGGGTTCTTCTGCATTAGAAAAAAAGAAACTGCAAGAGAAGAATTAAACTTGTTTGAGTTTTTTTTTTTAATTTTCTTTTATTATATGCCTAATGTCGTTTTCATGCCACATTATGGGCTAGTCTTGATATTACCAAAAATGTATGATTCAAACTCATGAGTTTATACTGGGAGTCCTACAAATTCTATTTCACAGTGATAATGAATGTCTTCATAATCTATAAACTCTATACGATATAGGAAAACCTCCAAAAAGTGACTTAAAAATTCTCTATTTAATTGTGCATTTTTTAAAGTGTGCAATAACCCGTTAGCATTCTTATCTTGATTTGTTTTTTTGCTTTAGAAAATTGAAAGAGAGGAGATAGCCATATGAGCTTTTTCTGTTTGGCAAGAATTACCATTGTGTACAATCCACATATAAAAATCCACTCCCAGTACCATCTGTAAGAACATAGCTTAGGGAGAGCTAAAAAGTTTTAATTTCCCAATGCTGCTATCAAACTACAGCTGTAGAAGTAACCAGAGTCTTTGTAGAGACACTCAGCTTCCTTTTGTTTGAGGTGTTGGCAAAGTGCCCTCAACGAGGGAGGTGAACTCAGGATTGTGAATGTGAAGATGTGTTTTACAATTCTCTACTGCCTTTAAGCAAGATTAAGAATTGACAAACTTCCATATATGCTTGGAGCCACAGCACAGTGAACAAACTGCTATGTGCCTCATCAAGGATTCTATATCCTTACATTCAGAATGATCAACCAAACAACATATGTGAGCTTCCTTTGAAACTCAGTTTTAAAGTGTATTTAACAGAGGGCCACAGTGCTTCTGTATGACTTGGAGGCAATCTGTTCTCATTTCTAGTTGGTTTTACCTCTAAAGCAGCATTTCATGACTTGCACAGTTGTAATAGCAGAAATATTGAAAACCTTCTTTGCTATGGTTTGAATACTTCTCTCAAAGTTCATGAGTGAGACTCTTAATTCCTAGTGCCAGAGTTTTGACAAGTGAGGTTTTTGAGAGCTGATACAGTTATATGCAGATAAAGGCACACAGCAGCACTCATGCTGGGAGTTATTTTATGAGTGTGTTAGTTAATTTAAAAGTATGTTGTTCCTATATGCCCCCTCAACCTAAGAATGGATAAAGAAAATGTAGTTAGTACATATACACAATAAAGTATTACTCATCAGAAAAAATGATGACATCATGAAATTTGCAGGCAAATGGATGGCATTCGAAAATATTATCCTGACTGCAGTAACCTACATTCAGAAAGACAAATATGGTATATGTCACTCATAAGTGGATACTAAATGAATAACAAAGGATAATAATTAAGAGTATAACCCACAACTCCAGAGAAGCTAGCTAATAGGGAAGACCCTAAGAGGGATGCATGGATCATCCTTGGAAGGGGAAATAGATGAGATCTCCTCAGTAAACAGGGGGAGGGGGAGGATGGGGAGGGAGCAACCGAGAAAAGAGGATAGGAGATGAGAACATAAGGTAATTGGATGGTTGATCTGGAACAAGGATGAAGTGAGAGAGCAATGAAAGAGTTATCTTGATAGAGAGGGACATTATAGTCTACTATTGTCTGTAGTACTTCATCTAGGGTCACACCTTGTGAAGTTATCTCATCCATGGTAGCATGTCAACAAATATTGTCATTATGCTGGTCTTTAAGAAACATCGATGTTAAGATTTCATGAGTGTGACTTTGAGTCATGCATAGAAGGTACTGCAGATGTGTATAGTCCTCTGGCTCTTAAAATTCTTCAACTACCCCTTACATCACATTCCCTTACCCTTAGGCATGGGATTTCATTGGAGATGTATCAAGTGGGGCTGGATAGCCCATTTTTATTTATTCTCTGAATTGAATAGCTATGAATCTAAGAGTCTACATTATCTATGAAAATAAGCTTCTGTTGGCAAGGAAAAGAGATACACTAATCACAACAATTTTTTTTTTAATTGTGACTGGCTAAAGAACTAAATGTATGGTTGACTAACTCTCAGGGAACATAACACGTCATCATCTGTCATCAGTTACCTTGTCTATAATTTTACTCCCACTCACAAGAGGATTCATAGAACATCTCTTTCCCCTTTCCTCATCACTTAATCTATGCAGCTAGGGTGGACTGACCACGTATATTATGAGTTTGCAGGGAGGTATATCACCCAGATCTGACAAATGAGTATATTTCAACTCAGAAGCTGTAGGTATTATTTAAATAATACACATTGGCTAATTATTTCTGCAGGAACATCAGATTTTTTAAAAAGCTATTTTAGGTTCGTCAAATTAGCAAAAATAAAACTGAGCTGCTGGCATTTCATCACCCGATGGGATAAGTAAAAGCAAATCAAACTCAGGAAGAAGTTATTTAAACAGAAAATTATGAAATTATTCATTGCAACTCTATATGTTACCAAAGGGAACATGTTATTTTAACACTATTACTAATAGCATACATCTTGTCATAACAATATAGACAATGAAATTACATTATCAGGATATTAAGTAACAATATCTATCTGCCTCTACTTTGGATTTTACAACAGGCCAAATGAGAAATAGTACATAAAATAAAGAACTTGTGGAGCCACATAATAGCAAAAGTTATTTACCACCCAGAGGTCTAAGAGTAAGTGCTACTAAATGACATACTTTATCCAGAGTAGCTGAAGCACAAGTTAACAGAAGAGAAAAGACAATGTGGTGAAGGACAGAGAAAGAACTTACTTGTAGATTTAATTAACAGGGAAACTAAAATTCTACCTCTTAAAACAAGGTTGGTGATAAAATGGCTACTCACATCTAAAGCATGCTAAGATATTAGTTTAGGTGTAGAGATGATGTTAGTGCCAATCACTTTATTGCTGAATATGAATTACATGTAAGAAAATATTTCCATGTTGTACATGTACGTGTAAACAGATATAATGATGTGGCAAAACATCATTATATGTATATATAAAATCTTGTCACAGATGTCTTTTATAACTTCTAGGTATAGTTTAATGATAAATACATTTTTGATTTTAAAATTTGATTATTTTATTTCTCCTTTTCTTCTCTACCTTAAAATTTTTCCACATACCCTATGCTGCTCTCTTTCCAATTTATAACCTCTCTTTATCACTAATCATTATCACATGCATATATTATATGTATATACTTATATTCCTAAATATAACCAGGAAAGTCCAAATAATATTATCTATATGCGTGTTTTCAGGTCTGACCATTTCACACTGATCAACCATTATGTGTTCTCTTCCTTGAGAAAGACCACATCTCCTGCTCAAATATTTTTCCTGTTGCCTGTACTTTTTTATACCAGCAGTTTTTAAGTAAAGAAAGGCAAAATAGTGATAGGAGCCCTATTAATATGAATATAATATACAACCATTGTCAAACTGAAGGAGTACAACATGTTTATTGAACAGACTATTAGACATTAAAGAGAATTATGTTAGTCAGTTTTCAGTCACTACAACAAATGCCTAAGATCATCAGCTTATAAAAATTAAAAGACTGCACTGACTTGTATCTCTGGTTTTTATCCATGGTCAACTGCTGGTCACCCCTTAGTTTGTTCCTTTGACAGAAACAGTGTGGAAGAACAATCCTATTCAGTAAATGGCTAGAAAGCAAAAATGGACAAGAAGATTGGTCTCACAATTTCACCAAGGGAAGAAACCCAGTGAGAAGACTTTCCATGAAGCACCTCTTTTTAAACATTTTGCCATAATACCACCTATACTCAAAGCTTTTAATATAGGACACTTGTGGGATATTTAAGATTCAAAGTAAAATAGGAATAGATACGCCAATATTAAACAAAATATGTGTGGTATTCATCAATATTAGGTTAAGTAAAATGATTTACACAGTTAAAAAAATACATGTAAATAGAAATTGTTCCAGAGAAGTTCAAGGATGAACTAACTGATATAATGATGGAAATTGGAGACACTTATCTTTTTAAGTCCAATAGAACAGAGGTATTTTTTTTCCTTCACCTGGGTGCTGGTTAAAAAGTGAGATTACTTAATGAAACATTGCTTCTCTTTTGCTTTTTGAATATGTATTCTATAGCTCAGTGTGCTATATATTAAAACAGCCAAAACAAAAGAAGTACTTGTTAATAGATACAACAAAATTTAATACTTGGGGGCAGGAAAGAAATAAAGAGATGTGGTATGAGTTTCTGGCCCAGTCTAGCCCCAAGGTCTAGACCTGTCCACAGCTATTTGGGCCCGCCAAATGACTCAGACACTTACTTATATTAATTACATGCTGTCCAACCAATGGCTAGAGCGTATTGCTAGTTAGCTCTGTTACCTTAACTCAACCCATTTCTATTCATCTGTCTTGCCACACATGGCCTTGTGCCTTACATATTTCTTTATACCTTGCTTCTTGGGCTGCTGGATAATGTCTCTCTTGACTCTCCCCTCCTTTCCCTTATCTATGCTCAGATTTCCATCCTACTTCTTCTAAGGTGCTCTGTAATAAGCCAAAGCAGTCCTTTTATTGACCAATGATAGTCACAGCATACAGAAAAACATTCTATATCAAAGAGGATTTAAAAATCCTTATCAATGAAATTGAAATCCAGTAAGTAAGGTCAGCAAGAAAAGTATTTACTAAAAGAATGTATTGATTTATTCATAAATTTAGAAAGTACTTATAGGGTGCTTATTTAGTTCTCAGAGCTGCTATAAGCATGGATGAAAAATATTGTGACAAACCAAACAAAATTTTATAACCTAAAAGAGCTTATATCCAAGCAAAATGAGAGAAAGTAAATATACAAACATAGAAAATTACATGGAAATATTAATATGTATGAAATAATAAATGACCGGAGGAAAGGGTATAAATTACTTGTTTCATTGGGGGAGATAATATACAACAGGATGGTCGTGGGAGGAAGAAATCACCAGGACGATAACTCTAAGAAAATAAAATAGAGGCTAGGGAAATGTCTCAGTGCTAAAGTGCTTCTTTTGCAAGAATGAACACCAGATATCACATCCTCAGAAACCACTTATATGTCAGGAGGTATAGTAAGTTACCTGTAATTCTAGCATTCATAAGGTAGGGTCAGGGGTCCTAAGATCAAGCTAGATACCAGAATAGTCAAATCAATGAGTACTACATTCAACTTCAGGCCTCATACACATATATAGACACACGCATATACAAATATACCTACGTATGTACATCCAGCATACACATACAGATAAAAGAGAAATCCAAATGCCACAAAACAAACAAAACCCTTAACAAACTAAAGAAAGCAACCATAAAGAAATAAGATTTGAATCCTAATGTAAGCACAGTTATCTGCAAGGGTGACATTCTGAGTTGATAAAGGGCTGACCAGATCCAAGACATAGCAGGAGGCCAGTGTGGCTGGAGAGAGGAAGAAGGAGAAGAGAATGAATTAGAGAGTCATAAGCAGGTCATAAAGGATCCTGTTGAGAGAGATGCTATGAAATAGATATCAGGAGCAGAAAGAAGGAAACAGAACTCCAAAAAGCTTCTGGGGAAATAACAGAGAGAACACTTTAACTGATATGACAGATATTCAGAGGAAACATTGGCACAGAGACAATCAATCTAAATGGGTTAAACTTCTCGGATAACATCAAATGTTATGGGCTTTATTTATATATGACTATCCATGACAACACTATAGATACATACATAGAATATATTGTTTGTTTTTATCATTATATTTCTGGGAATTGTACATAGGTTCTTGTACCTTCAACCAATGAACCATTTCCCTAACACAAAACTACAACTTAAACATTAGTTATTTTACACATTTCTGAGAAAGCCACTTGAGGTAAAGAGTTATTTTAAAGATTTTAATATATGCAAAATGTTTTATATTTGGAAATAGAAAGAGTCTAGGAGAAATTTATGTGGCAAATGTATTTCTTTGTGTTCATTTTATACGACTTTTATAAGCTTGTAAAGTACTTAGCTCATAAATTTGAAGAGATACATTCTCAGTAAATGTTAGATGTTATTATTAGGTATGATTGTTTCGTGTTCTATATTATTTATAGGTAGACAAACTCTCTTTATATATTCCAAAAGAGTGAATTTTAGTCAGGGATAATGTTGTACTCCTAAAACCCCTCCATTTGGGAGACATAGAGATCATCACTTTGCAGCTAACTTGTTGCCATCCCAAGGTAAAACCTACATTTTGCAAAATCGTGGATGTTTTCTCAAAACAACATAAAGGAAAATGGAATGTGAAGATTTTTACTTTACTATAATGAAGGTTAAATGCCATTTTCAGATGCACTTAACTTATGTTATGAAGAGCAAATAAGTCATACTGGATTTTTCTTCAGATAAAACTATAGAAAAGAGATTTTAAAGCATGTGTATTTAAAACTATTCTGTTGTATTTCTTTTTGAATCATACACAAAGGCAATACAAAAATATTTTTCTCATCCAAGTACTAACTAGGCCCAACCTTGCTGAGCTTCTGAGATGAGACTAAACCTGGAACGTTCAGTGGAGAGAAGATACTGGACACAAGATTAACTCAAAATAATCAGCAATCCTACCATACACAAGAGATAAATGGGCTGAGAAAGAGATCGGGGAGACATCATCCTATACAAGAGCAACAGCTATTAAAATGTTTCGGGGTTACCATAAACAAGCAAGTGAAAGACATATGGAAAAAATTCAAGTCTTTAAAAATTGATTTTAAGAAGGTAACAGAAAATGAAAAGACATTTCATGATCATGTTGGTCCATTGATGTTATATGTTACCTTTTAAGTCTTTGTTTTTTCTTTCAAATTGATTACTTTAGAGGTTTTTAAAGTAGTGTTTGTTTATTGCTTTAAAGGATTCCAAGTATTGTTAACTTACATTGACACTGATTAGTTGACTACAAGCTATTAAAGGAAAAAATACGTAATCAAAATAAATGGGAATTAACAGCAGTGGCCTAATTTGTTTTTAATGCTTCATTGAATGAGATATTTAAATGACTCTTCTTCTCACTTGTGAGCAAAGTTCTAAGAGACACTTCTAATTTCCCTAGTTGTGACCCCTGCAGTGAGGTGAATTGCTTTCTAGAAAAGGGCATGTTTTCTATGACAAATTTGATAATTCTGGGATAGAACATTTGGCCACTCCCCAGACCTCAAAAACAGCAATTTTTTTAAAAGTATTCTTCTGAACTAAGTTGAATAATGTCCCAATTTATTTCATTTATTTTCTTGGAGGAAAATATAAAATTATTACTTTTAAATGATTAAATTAGATCTAAAATATGGAATTTTATATATATTGTTCTTGGAATTTGTCCTATTATCTCATTTCTTACTGTAAATATTTACCATATATTTAATGTTTCAAAGATGACTCACAGAATCAAAATTTTAAAATAGATAATCTTTGTCACTGAAAAATATATTTCTTTTCATTGGTGAGTAAATGCCTTAAAACTAAAGAGCTAGATGGTAATGCACAGTGATAGGATAGAGAGGAAAAGTAAATTAACTTTAAAAAGAGAATGCAATTGTGTTACAGAAAGTAAAAATCCAAAATCCAAATCACTGAACTAACAAAAGAAAAAAAATCATTCTTATTAATCTCCATTTTCTCTTGCAGTGGTAGTCATTGCCATGTAGAATGGTGCCAAGGTCCAGCCACAGCCTGGGTTCAGGTTCTGAGATGAGGAAGGGGCTTCATTGAGAAAAAGTTAATTGTCTGACCATCAATTTCACACAAGTGGCTGGCCCTGAATAGCTCCAAACATCTCTATTTATACATCTAAAACAATCATGTTTTTCTATACTAACAAGTTCTTCCCTTCCTCCAGTGCTAACCTTAAGCAAAAATAATATTCCAAATACGTTTTTATTCAAGTTTTACATCAAAACACCACTAAACCAAAAACAATACTTAAAAAAGAAAGGAAAAAAGAGATTATGGATGAGAAAAATCATCTAAAGAAACAATGACTGAAAACTTTAAAAATTCGGTGAAATAAACCTCCAGTTCCAAGGAACTACATAATCCCCAGTGAGGAGCAACCTGAGAAAAACACTCTAAAATGTGCTGTGAGTAAACTTTTTAAAAATAGAAATATAAGAAATATCTCATAAGTAGCCAAAGAGATAAGGCATTGTAGGTTGTGCATAATGCATCCAGATGATTTTTTTAATATGTAAGTCAATTCTGACTATTAAAACTGGCAAAGTATTTGATAATTTTTTGATCGATACAATAGCCAATAATCAGTTGCATATCAATTAAAACTATTGTTGCTGTATGATGGGAGATCAAGATAACCCATTACCCAAAATTAGATGCTTGTGGGAAAAAGTTCTTCAAACACAAAACAGACAACAGAGAGAAATCTTAGATCATCCTTAGACCATCAAGAACACAGAATAATAAATAGAAATAATTGTAAAAATAAAAGACTTTATTATGAGTTTTATAAATTTTGAAGGAAAAAAATTACATCTGAAACCCAAAACAATGAATGGGCCATGTGGAGGTAGCACATGCCTTTGGTCACAGTACTCAGGAAGCAGAGGCAGAGAAATCTCTACGAGTTTGAGGTTAGCCTGGTCTACAGAATGGGTTCCAAGGCAGTCAGAGTTACACAGAGAGAAACCCTGCCTTGAAACAAACAAATGAACAAACAAAAAGAAACCCAAGTCAATGATATTGAAATATGAAGTGGCCACAAACCTCAAACACCACACTTTGGGCTATACAGCTAAAGCAATGCACCTAGGGAAATTTATAGTGTTAAATATTTTGGAAATGAATAAAAACTTCAAATTGATGACATAAGTTCCTACCCAATGGAATAAAAAAAATTAAAAGAACATAAAGAAGAAAAATCATAAAGATGAGTACATAGAAGCAACGGAAACTGATAATAAAAGAGCAGTAAAGAATAGTAATGAAGCAAATTGCTGTTTTTCTAAATAACCAAGAAAAATGAGGTGCACCTAAAAATTATTAAAATAAAAAACCAGGTCCAATCAGCAATCTCAGAAACATAAGTTGAGAATCACATGACTGAAGGGTGCTTTGGAGGAGCTATGAAGCTCCTCAAAGGACAATAATGAGTATTACCAACAACTCCTGATTTTGAAAACTTAGAACTGGACCAGTGTCTCAGAAAACAAAGGCTCTTCAAACTCAACTGAGATGAACTAAGCTATCAGGATATCTCTATACTTCCCAAAACATTAGAATCATATTTTAAAAGATTCTCCCTAAAGAAATATCAAGATTCATACCTGCTTGTCAGAGATTTTTATTTTTATTTAAATAATAAATAAAAATTATATGTAATTTTATTCAGAGGAGAGACAGAGAGAACTTAGCATTGAATTGCAAGAGTCCAGCAATACCCTCAGATCAAACCAGAAAAAAAGACCAACATTAAAATAAAAGACAAACCAGTATTTCTAGTGAGTTCAGCTTACAAACTCCCTAATGATGTATTATAAAACTCAAACAAATGTGACATATCAAGCCAAAGATGGCATTTGTTATAGGTATGAAAAGCTGTTCAATACTTTGTTAAACTCACTGAAATCTACCATGTCAATCAACTGAAGACAAGAGGACCAAATTCTCACTGCAGGTGACTCAAATAAGATATATTCAAATGTAACATCCACTCAGGGTGAAAACCTCCTGAAAGATAGAACTAATGTAAAAAAAAATTCCTCAATTAGATGAATAAAGCCTATGAAAAGCCTGCAGCTAACATTATGCTTCTTTGTGAAAGACTCAATGGTCTCCCTACTAAGATTAAGCACAGCAGAAAGATGTGTGTTCTTATTCTATTATTCACCATAATGCTAGATATATGGCAGAAAAAAGAAACCAAAGTATATAGAATACAAAAGATGTGTGTGTGTGTGTGTGTGTGTGTGTGTGTGTGTGTGTGTTTGTGTAGTTTCAAGTACACCGAAATCTCGGTAAACTACCAAAGAATGACAAACAACAGAATATCTTTCAAAACTAATTAGTGAGTCCTAACTATAAAACAAACTTGAACACTTCTAGAAATAGCATTAACATAAGGATCACTTTAGGATCTGGGCGTAGTTAACTCTTTAGTCTTGCTCTTAACCATGATGTGGCATAAAAGGACATTTTCTTATGAAAATTAAAGGTATGTGCTATCTTAAAATTATCACAAGGAAAAGTCAGCCACAATGACAAGGAGGGACTTGGGAACACCAATGACTCTTGCAATCTTCTTGAATGTGAGGACCTCTTAGCACGCAACAGAATGAATCACTGCACCGTGGAAACAAAGAGTCTGCAGAGCAAAGATACAAATGTCAAAATGAACACATGAAAATATAGCCAACAGTATTAGTCACCAAAATATGAAAATGGATGGAAATCAGCATGAATCTCTCAAGAGTGATTTCAATCAAACATGATAAAATTGGACATGTTTTGGAATGTGAAAATGGCAAAGACATCTGGAAAAGCACTTTAGTTGTTTTATTTTTTCTCTTGTATGTTAAACGTGTGTGTGTGTGTGTGTGTGTGTGTGTGTGTGGAGTGTCATGTGATGTTTCATTTGGTACATATATTATATAATAACAATTCACAGTAAGCATCTCTAGCTCCTTAATTTCTCTTAGCTATCTGTAATTATCTCTGCCCCAACATTCTCTATTGCTTCCCACCTACCTCTCTGCCCAGATTCCAAAAACCACTTGTTCTTCTCTATGCCTCTATAGAATCAACTTTTAAGGATATCAAGTGAATGTCAATTTCTCAAATATTTAATCATTCAACAACCACACAATTAATTAGTTACACTCCTGCACTTTCATGAAAAGAAAGAGAGATGAGGGGGAGGGAGTGAGAGAAGAAGAAGAGGAAGAAAAAGAAAAAGAAGAAGGAAGAAAGAAGAAAGAAAAGTTGGATTCAGACACCATAACTAATAGATGAATATTCATAGAACTTTCTGTAACTCTCAATCTTATGTCAACTCAAATGTTCTTCAAGTGTGATGTAGTTAACAAACTCTAATAAGTATATACCATGAAACATTTTAAGCATCAAAGAAACATTATTGATATAAAGCACCTTGGAAGATTGCTCAAAATTTGTCAAATTTATTTACTATATAAGTCCATTTCATGGTATATTTGAAATGGAAGAATTTTGGGTATGTAGGGCAGGTAGTAGCAGATAGTTTTTTGGAAAGTGTGGGGTGTAGGAAGTCAGTTGAAAAGCATTAGGCCTAGTTAGGAGAAATGTGTATCTTAGGGAACTGAATGATGAGCATCTTAACTCTGAATGTGGATACAGGAACTAACACAAATGTTACAATATGGTTTCTTGGCCCCAGGCAGCCAGAGGTCCAGACCCCAGACCTGACATCCCAGACCCCTTAGATACCCATAGCTGCTTAACCCCCCCCCCCCCCAAAAAAAATGACTTAGACACTTATATTAAGTTCATGCTGTTTGGCCCACAGCTTAGGCACATAGCTAGCTTGCATCTTAACTCAACTCCTTTCCATTAATCTGTGCTGCCACATGGCCCATGGCTCACCTGTGTTCCTTACATCTTTCAATTTTGGATGCCTGGCTCTATCTGATCTGACTCTGCCCTGCTTTCCTACCTATGCTGTGATTTCCCCTCCTACTTTTTCTATGGTACCTGTCATGGGCAAAAATAGCTCCTTTATTTAAATATTGATATTCACAGCATGCAGAAAGACATTCCCATATCACACACATGAAAAAGCCATGAAAAACAGTGTATACAGAGAGAGGTACAATAAAAAATGACATCTGAGAAAGCTGAGTGAACATCATTTACTTTAACATATATCTAGCAGTGTTGTAATTTTACAAAATGGCATCCTGTGAGTTCTTGGGTAAAGCATAAAAATAGTTTCTGCATTGCTTCCTAAATAGATCTCTACCTACCTTACATACATATTTGGAAAAAGCCTAAAACTGAAATCTGTTGCATGAGTGGTTGATTCTGCCCCAGTCTTACAGGTTGTAGGCCAGAAAAAAAATGATGGTTTTCAGTCTTGGGGCCACTTTAGTTTTGGGGTTCAGGTTCCTACTGGTCCCATAATCAAAGTTTGGGTTTGAACTCAGATTTTGGTGTAGTTCCTGAATATAATAGTCAGAGCATGAAGTAAGTAATAAGCTGGTAGGAAGAAAAGAGGATTGTCCTTTAATAAAACACGGGATCTGGCTCCACAAATGGTGGTTGAGGCAGAAATAGGGTAGCTCATGATGAGTCACAAATAGCAGTATCTGAAAGGGATAAACATATGCTGGGAGGAGAGCGTGAGTTGTGCATCAGATGCCTAACCTGGGGAAGAAGGGCACTGGGAATCTACCTGGTTCCAAGAATGAGGGCTATGGGGTCCCTAATGGAAATCAGTTCTGTGCATTCACAGAGTCACAAAGCAATGGAGGCAGGTTAGGAGGAGTGAGTGAGAGCAGTGTTGCGGAAGGACTAGAGGAACCTCAGGTCCACCTGAGTAGTCAAGTCCTAGGGGCATTAAGATGGAATGAGAAGGGTTGAAGTGAACAATAATGGCAGGTCTAAGAGAATCCTAGAAAGAACATAGAAAGATAAGAGATACAAATAGCCAACCTCAGTCCCATATGAGTGTGGAGGCTATGGGGCTCCCTAGTAGAAAGTGGTTTTATCTTGGAATTACAACAAAATTTTAAATAATTTCTAAAATGCCCTAAATAGACTTCTGTCACTTGGCACTACATGTTTATGCAATGACACATGCTCAGTGGTGATGATTATAAAATCAAATAACTATTAAATCTCAAAATTATTGAAGGTGCTGTACCTCTTCAAGTATTAAATGTTTGGATAAAATTCAACCCTTTATGTAAAAATAAATAAACATATCTATCTCATTAGTAAGTAATACTTTCATCCTTAACATGTGGTAAAAGTAGTATAAACCAAGAACTATATATCAATTTTATATTGGGTTGATTTAAAATTTTCCCAGGCAGAAAAAAAGAATCATCAGTAGGTGAGGTTTAAGAAGTCTACACATAATAGTATCCTCCTTTGAGTTCCTCTGGTGAATAAGCCTAGGCAGAAGGCTTTACTGTGTTCCACATACATGAGGTCCTGGCAATCATTCTGACACTGTGTAATTATAGCAATCTTTCCAGCAAGGCCTCTTACAGTTCTTGTTTATATCTGTAGTGCTAAAGATTCCAGAGAGCAAGGAGAAATAGTCACCACAGCTCAGCAGCACAGTGCTCCAGCTAGAATAAAGACCAACTACTACAATGGTAGTATGTGTTACATAAGTCACATTACATACTCTCAGTAATACTGTGAGGCACATAGTCTCATTTTTTAAGCAAAAAAAGCTAGGGCCCAGAAAGTGTAGCCAGAAACGGGAAACTGCTCTGCCTCGTTGCAAGATCAGCCTCAAGGCTAGCAGGGTTCCTTTCATCATAAGATCTACAAGGGAAGATAAACTATCAACCATATATATATCACTGTGACCAAAATACCTTTGGGGAAAAGAGACAAATTTGGGCTCATGACAGTGATTTCAGTCCAACATTTTGGAGATGGCATGGCACAGGTATGTGGGCTCTGTATATATCTGTGAGTGTGATGTGGTGGGATTCAGGTGTCAGCTGATAAGGTCCAAAGACGCTTATCCAGGGTCCCTGGTTCCTGAAGGGGGTGTGGCCAACCTGGAGGGGGAGTGGCCAACCCATTGATAAGAGGCTGCTGGGATCTTGGGAAGCCTGTTCTCTCTATATATCTCTCTCTTTTTATTTTTTTGTTCCCTGACCAGGAATCGAACCCGGGCCGCAATGGTCAGAATGCAGAATTTTAACCAGTAGACCGAGCCAGCAGCTCCTTATCAATGGGGTTGGCCACACCCCCTCCAGGAGCCCGGGACCCTGGATAAGCTCGTCTGACCTTATCAGCTGACATCTGAATTCCACCACAGTATGAGGCTGTGACTCTTTCATATTGTATAGATGGGGAAGCAGAGCCTATGACTACACAGAACTCTTAAGTCCAGCCCTCAAGTTTACCCATAATGAATTACCTCTACTGAACATTCCACCTCCTACTGGCTACACAATATGCAGAAATAAGACCAAAAGCTAAAGACAGAATTCATCCAAACTGTAAGGAATACTTGGATCTGTGGAGAGTGATATAGCAGGCTCTAGGGATCACATTCCCAAACGATGGAGAAAAATAATTATTCTTTACAAAGGTCATAGTGCTTTAGGAAGGCACCACATTGGGTGGATCCCCAAAACTGTTATGATCATAAGAATTCATCAACATAGTCTATTACCCATTATTTAATCTGTGTTATTACAGAGAAATGTTGTGTCTTAGACGTTATCAGTCTTGACATCAAACCCAAGGGCAGAGGCAGTGAATCAAGATTTAAATATATCAGAAGAAAGATATAAACTAAAACTGGATTTACGGTCAGAAGAGGAAAAGTCCTGAAGACAAACAGAGAATCTCCAAAGGGAATGAGCACTTGACAGCTTTATGCTATACCATAATATAATGGAGACTAGAGGGTTCTAAAGTGCTCCTATTAAAACATTCATGAATAATAAAATCATCTTCATTTCAACTGCTCACATATCCAATTCAAATTAATTTATGGCTTTCCTACAGAAAGTGTGTCAAGATTGGAAGATGCCGAGGTAATTTAAAAGCAACTGCCTAAGTTGCTTAGGCTTCAAATAATTTCTCTTTTGTAAGAACTAAAAACTACTGATGAGTAAACTGAGGAAGAAAGGCATTAATAGGACCTGAGATCACTCACAATGGTAATATTCTAGTTAACACTTTGCAACAGCTAAGCTTCAAAGATAGGTAGCATTATAGAGCAGTATTTCATCAATTTTAGACTGAAAATTGTATGTTTAGCAAGAAAATTCTAGGCACTGTCAAAATGGCCCAGAATTTGCATTTTGGCAGCACTCACTCACAAATCTTTCCCCCTCCCAATTATATTAATTTATTATTAAATACATGATATAATTCTATGTAGGAAACAAATAACTTTTCCTTTTGCTCACCAAACTCTTTTCCTTTCATAAATTTTCTTATAGGAAGAAACTGAAGTGTGAAGTGAGTCTCATTCTGAGCTGGCATCCTCACTACAGAAGATAAACCCAATACACTATACAACCACAAACTGCCTAGCATAATACATTTCTTTTCCAAATAGTACTCTCTTTCATCTATTTATTTTTCCCATCATTCATCCATGAAGTTTTACATTACTTTTACATTGCCTACAGTGAGACAGTCACACTTTAGAACTGAACAATCTTCTCTGTGGACAAATCCATTTGCAGACCAAAAAGGAAAACCCCTGTCTTGATGTTGGTCATTATTTTATCATCTTGAAACAAATACACAGTGAGTAGCAACCCAGAACTTGTTTAATTTGACTTTATATCTTTTGTCCACGTGTATTTTTTGTCCACTTTATTTTACATGCCAGAGCTTTTAGGCTGAAAGGACACAAACACACTGATAGAGATGAGAAAGAGAGAGAGAGAGAAAGCAAGCACAGCTTCAAAATTAATATGGATGTAGATTTTTTTCTATGTCAAGAAACTGCAAAAATATTTTTTCCCAAATCCCAAAGAAATTTATTTAAATTCTCATTTGCCCTTGACAACTCCTTCTTTGGTCTGTCTAAAAGCCTTTCCCAGTAAATTATTTAATACTGCATACCTCCTACATAAGTATATACAGACCACTAACTAAGTAGGCTTCTAAATACACAAATTTGGACATTACATATGAATGTCATAGCTTGGAAATTCATCTTATTTCCAAAAGGCAGCTCATTTCATACTGATTTTCAGTTAATAACAACAAACATTTTTTTTCCATCCAAATCCAAACAAAGCAGTAAGTCAATAAATTTAAGATTCTCTGCTTATATTCCAAAAGAAATTATCCCGTGAAAGATGGCAATGGGGTTTTACTTCTCTAGAGAAAGAAACCAATCTCCAAAATAATATCCTAGGAAATAGCTTTGCTCTGAGCTTTTCTTCTTTAGTTTTAAAAAGGGAAAGGAATACAAATAGAGGAGTCTGAGCAAGTCAAATGGTAAAAATCTTCCAAATAAGCCATGCTTTCCATTTTCCGTTTCTAAAAGAAAAATATTCCCCATCCAATTTTGTAAATGCTACAAAATATTATGGAAGAAATTCACCCTTATTTCCCCTTCCCTCTGAATTTCTTTATTGTCTTTTCTAAGCCTTATTAATAACCTGCAGAATCATAATAGCTATTGTCACAAATAAAAGCGAACATAAAAGGAGAAACATTATTTAAATCAATGTAACTGAATTTGTGAAATTGAGGGTAATTTGAAGCTCTAATAACTAACTTTCTGTAATATTAACTTTCATTGGGAAGAACAAAACAAAAGACATCAACTTAGCATTTGTCATCTTGGACTTTGTTTTGAGTATCTTTCAACTAGGCCCTCTGACAAACTCAGGTATCTGGATAACTTAAAGATCCTTCAAGTTTCTGTTAATTTCTAACACTCCTTGGAGAAACTGTATTACATAACCCTATAGAAGGCATTTGAATGATAGCGGAATGGGTGGTGGGCAGAAGGGAAGGAAGAATTGGGAAGCATAGTGTGACTTTCTTTTTCACGTGGCTTTGACAAAACAATGAAGAAATCTATATGAAAGTACACAAGAAAATTAAGAGAAGGCAGACAGAAACTATGATTATCCCATGATTGCAGTAGTAAATATTTAACAAGAAAACATTTGAAAAGAATGAGTTTTGCTGTAGAGGTACTGAAGTACACGAATGCTAATGTTTGCATGTAACATTATATAATAGAATCATGGTTATTAATTATAACTTATTTCAAATTCTTAGGTAGATGCAAAAATCAAGATGCTTCTAAGAGAGAATTCTAAGACCATATGAAGCAAAGCTACTCTCCATAATTCACTGATTAAATTTTGTGTCTCTGATTGTCACTTCAGACTATACTGTTGTTCCTGTGTAAAGATCGACATTTGTAATTTACTCCCTTTTTATCTATAAACTCAACTAATCTGGAATCCAGGATTAAGATATGCAAACTCTAAATGGGACCATTCGGCAGGCTCATAATATCTTTCATAGTCCCCAAGGTTTGTTCAATTTTACTTGCGCTCCAGCCTAAACAAAAAAAAAAAAAAAGAAGAGGAAATTAATTTTTAAATCTCAAGAAAAAGCCTTATTAACTGCTGTCACACTGTGTTGTTGCTGTAGTCTGTAGGGAAGGTACTTTCCTAGGGAAGAGTCCAGGGAGGAACATGGCTAATATTTGTTTTTTATCATGAAAGTGACTTCTGAAAAGTGTCATGAGGCTATTATTAGCCTTTGTTCTCAGCTCTCATTGGACTATTATTTCCTATATGTGGGATATTTCCTAACTATACTACACATTATCAATGTCCAAAAAACCTTTCATTCAAAAGATCTATTCACCTTTATTTGTTTTGGGTTTTTTTGTTTTTTTTTTTTTTTTAATTTTTGTTATCATTGTCTTTGTCCTTTGCAATCACTGTGCCCCTTGATATGTGTTATTTTTAGGGGGCTTGATTTACTTACTTACACAAACAGCATTAAGGGAAGTTTCATAGTAGGTTAGTAAAGATTTGAACTTTTTAATTTATTGTAATCAAAAAGCAGAATTGCCTTTTTAAAATTACATTCATAAATTTTCAACTGTGGTGCTTTAATGTACAGAGGTGGATAGTGAATCAGGTTTAGAAGGGGTCAGGAATCTGTAATTTCCACATCACAGATGAGCCACTAATCACTCTCTGGAGTATATAAAGCACTGGAAAGGAGTGATAATCCACCCAGTAGGATGCCAGAATATCTTTCTTGCAAATGTCAGGATGCATTCTGAATTCAGTAGCTAGTGAATCCTACTCTTAACCAGTCCAAGGGCTCAGTACCTCCCTTTCAGGAAACAGATAAAACTGGGACCAAATAATGATTATTACATAGATTTAACACAGCAGATCATAACTGTCCTTCCAAGATAAATAAAAAGAATAAAATATATAGACACATGCATATGATTTTATTTTTTTATAAACTGTCACTTAAATTAACTTCTGGAATACAATAAGAGATTATTTAAATCTGTTTCTCACCAAGCCTTACTCATTGTTTATGAAGGCTATTGTTAAGCCAAGAACTCATTATCCATCCTGCAAAAAGACTAATTCTTAGGTGTGTAGTTGTTTCCAAATAAGGATAACACATCAGTAAGTAGAGAAAAAATAATGCATGCAGCCAAGGATGATAGCTCCAACATTGTTTTTCAGTAGAAACCTAACCAAAGTCAAGAGTAAAGGACATGCCACACAGGAGGATGCGTTTGCAATTTATAAATAAAGAAATTTCATCCAAAACACAAAACGTTCTCCAAGTAAATAAGAAAAAAATAAAAATAAAATCACTCTCATTTTCAATGACATTGAACAGGATACTGCATAAAATTAAAGAAAAACCCAAGTGGTTAATACATAAGGATTTTTTGTTTTTTGTTTTTTTGTTTGGTTTGGCTTGGTTTGGTTTGGTTTGGTTTAGTTTTTTGTTTGTTTGTTTGAAGGGCTCAAAGTTAGGAGTGCTTGCTACTCTAATAAATGTCCCAAGCTTGGTCCCGTACATCAGGTAGTTGACAAGTATCTGTAATTCCAGCTCCAAAGTACAAGGCACTTTCTTCCGGCTTTCCACAGCACTCATGTGCACATAGTCATGCATGTGCACTCAATTTAAAACATATTGCACCTTTGAAAAATGGTTATCTGATTATCCCATCAAAATAAATATAAAGGTGTAATAAAACAATCAGAAAACAAGAAAACAAAACTCCTCAATCTGGCTAAAGTCAAAGTGGCCAACATCACTATTTATTTATTTATTTATTTACTCATTCATTCATTTATTCATTTATTTATTT
Organism: Phyllotis vaccarum; assembly: GCA_033318265.1. NCBI lineage: Eukaryota > Metazoa > Chordata > Mammalia > Rodentia > Cricetidae > Phyllotis > Phyllotis vaccarum. The sequence goes on from JARWLC010000011.1 coordinate 110,168,717, forward strand.
TTGTAAAACAATGGAAGAACTGAGGACTCTTATTTTTGGTGTAGGGGATATAAATTTCATTTTGAAAAATTCGATATTAATAATATAGATAATTTTTTAAATTAAGAAATAATTTTTGTGTATTTGTGCCAAGACTCAGACACCAGAAAGCTAGTAGTAGCTATGTAAATGCCAGAATCACACAAGATAACTCAAATTTCCTACAAAATAGTTTATAGTTTTATCACTTATAAAATATTATATTGCAGTGTAGGGAAGTAAAATAGAGCTAGAAAAAATAAATTGATGAGATCAGGATTTATATTGCAAACATGTATTATTTGGGACAACTTTGGTTCTGAACAAATAGTCAACATGCCTCACACTAACAATGCAAGCAAGCCTGATCCAACAATGTCCAGAGAATTGGCTACATTCCAGAAATGATGTTTTGCAAAAGAATAAAACCATATTAAAACTTACCATGCTTTCCATTCAATGAAATTCATGAGCTATAAAAAGAATCAGGTTGGTTTGTTTATTTAGGGAAACATAATAACTAGAAAAGTGAAAAAACAGGAGCTAGGAGATAATTATAATAAAGGTATAGTAGTGGCTAATTAGGCAGAAGAAGTTTATTATTAGGAGTTAAGTGCAAATACCATGTAAAATACATAGTAAGGAATTACACTGGTGAATTTTTAATGCTACAACAAAAATACCCAAGACAGTAAACTATAAAGAGAAAACACTTAGGCTGACTTACTTTTGCAGAAGTTTAGGTATGTATGTGGTCATTTGGTCTCTGTTGCTTTTGGGCTTATGTTTCCCTTCATGGTGAACAGATCATGGTCGTGATGCTGATCTCTTATTAATCACATTGAATTTCTACCTTCTAACCACAGAGGACAGCTGGATTCCCAAAGGCTCCTTTAATGGCATGCTCCTGATGTCCTAGCCCTTTCATTAGATCCTCTCTATAATTAGGTAGCTACTTTCCCATAATGCCACATGGGTGTATTGCTTTGCTTTTCTGTTACTGTTATAAGCACTAAAAGGAGCTTGAGGGACAGAATGGTTTATATGATACACAATATAATCCATCATCCAATTAAGCCACGGCAGGAACCTAAAGGCAAGAGTTGAGGCAGAAACCAAATAGAAACACTTCTTACTGACTTGCTCCTAGGCTCATTTTCAAAAATCTTTTTTATTTTTTATTGGCCCACCTTCCATGAATGAAACTGCTCACAGTGGGCTTCAGCATCCTACTTTGGTTAGCAATCAAGAAAACGAATGCTACAAGTTGCCACTGGGTAATTTGACAAAGACAATTCCTCCACAAAAGTTCCTGTCTACCTCTGTTGACAACTAAGATTAGTCATCACAAATCCATACCTTGTCACAGGGACACAAAAGAATATGATTGGTAAACCATAACCTTTTCTCAAAATATCTCATTTTAATATCATTGTATAAAACATAGTACAACGTTTAGAAGTAGCATAGCCTTTATATTTTTTCAATACTTTAAAAGTCCATGATTCTTTAAAAAATGTAAAATCTCTTAACTGGAAGTAAAAACACAAATCATATACTTTCTTATTCATAGAACAAAGAACCAGAACGCAGGTGGAATCAGATCAAATGTCCAGTGTCTGACTTGTGGAACTAACTCAGAATTTTCTGGGCTCCAAAATTTTGGGAAATTCCATGTTTCTGGGTCAGCCATAAACAATATACAGCTTGTCTTCTATAATCAGATCAGCTCTACTCCTGGCCTGTTGCTTTCCTTGCTATTGACCCCAATTGTACTAGTAACTCCTATATGCTGAGTTCTGCACCTACAAGTTACACTGCCCTTTCACCAACAGCTTCTTCTAGACATTCACCCAGTCACATCTCAGTTGATCTCCACCACCTCTTCAAGCCTGAGGTCTCCACTGCATTGTCACCAATGTCCTCTTTCAGCCCTTCTGTATGAAAAGTTTGGTCTGGCACACAGTGCCAAGCCTTAGATTCTTTTCATGACCCCTTGCTGTCTTTGAAAACATTATCTTGTGGAAGATTCTTACACATTCCTTACCAAGTTCTACTACCAGCTTGAGATGCAGCTTTCCTCTGCCCCTGAACTCATGGCTTCTTTGTGCTGACCCTGAGGAGATAATTCTCAGGAACTTTCACCACAGCTATGTTGATCTCTTATTGATCACATTGAAATTTTTAGCCCAAGTTAATCAGATACCACAAATTCTTAATGAAAATTTGTCACACAATTGATGCCAATAGAGTCATCACTTCCATCTGGACTTTACAATTCAGGCCTCTATTATTCACATAGAATTTAGCTTTGTCTTCTGTAGTAGCGGGGTTCTCAGGTCCCAGTCGGCCGGAGACCTGGACCCACAGACCTGCCGCCCAAGACCGCTTAGCCGCCCACCGCTGAGACCCCCAGAAATAACTCAGATGCTTATATTAAGTTCATGCTGTTTGGCCTATTATATTAAGCTAGCTCTTATATCTTAAATCAACCCATTTCTATTAATCTGTCGGCCACGTGGCCTGTGGCTCACCCAGCTCCTTACATGTTGCTCCTCAAACTTATAGTTAGGTTAGTTAGGATTTTTAGGTATACAAAAATATATTTCAATTAGGTAAGTAATCTTCAAATACTTCTAAGACCTACAGAATATGGCATTTAAAATGTTTTAAGAGCTTAGACTTTTCTGGACAGTGAGACAGGTCTGTTCCTGGCAGCACTAATTTACTTCAACAGGAAAATGGGCATCGAAGAAACTCCATATGGAGTCTACTCTCTTTGTGGCAATGGTTAGCCACTGGATAAGGACCTGTTCTTATATTAACTGCTTGACAGTATGCTGTTTAAACTGGACATGCATGTTCCATAAGAAGATGACCTCTGAACTTTGGCAGAACAAGCCTAGATAGTCATTCAGATTTCTGCTTTGCAGGGAAAACTGTCAGACATTCTTCAGGACTCGGGTAGAAGCAACTGATGAACTGTGCCAGAATGGGCAGAGCAGATTTCCTGCTTCACTGAAATGAAAAGAGACTACGGGCCTATAGGCTGAAGATGGATGCCCCAACTTTATAAAGGAACTTTGGGTGACTGTCCAGGCAGATAGGTGTCATCTCTGTCCTTTCTAGCTTTTAGAAGTCGCTTGCACTTCTGGTTTACTTGGCTAAATATGTCCTTCTGTGGTCTTTGATGTAGTTGAAGATTAGATAGTTATATGTACAGTTTTTCTTAGTCATTTGAAAGGTATATTAGATATGAAACTTTAGATTCATAAAGATAAGGTAGATGATAGAATATTTTCTTTAATTTTGCTAAATACAAATAGACTAGATATTGTAACTGTAATTCTTGCTTGATAGCTATTTTGTTATATGTAATTTTGCTATGTTAAAATTGAAACCTTCCTTTTTGATTAGAGAGAAAGGGGGAAGTGATGTGGGAATGCGTTTATGTATGCTGTGAATCTCAATCTTTAAATAAAGGAGCTGTTTTGGGCCATGGCAGGCACCATAGAAGAAGTAGGAGGAGAAATCAGAGCTTAGGTAGGAGAAGCAGGGTGGAGTCAGGCAGATCCAGCCAGCCGCCCAAGAAGAAACATGTAAGGAGCCCAGGTGAGCCACACGGGCCACGTGGCCGACAGATTAATAGAAATGGGTTGATTTAAGATATAAGAGCTAGCTTAATATAATAGGCCAAACAGCATGAAGTTAATATAAGCATCTGAGTCATTTCTGGGGACCGGGGTGGCTGGGCGGCTAAGCGGTCTCGGGCGGCAGGTCTGTGGGTCTCGGATCTCTGGCTGCCCGGGACCCGAGAACCCACTACTACAGTCTTCCAAGTGACCAATGGCTTATTAACCTCTGAACTTTTAGTGGCTTTTACATCTTAAATTCTGCACCTTCCTGCAACAAAACAGTCCAAGGTCTAAAAACCACAGGGTCAGGTATGTCACAGAAACACCACCTCTCTGATACAAATTTCTATGTTAGTTTTCTTCACTGTTGCTATAACAAAACACTATGCAAATGCAGGTTGGAAGAGGAAAAGGGTTTGTTTGGCTGACACTTCTGAGTTCCAGTCTACCATCCTCCAAGGAAGTCAGGAGTTCAAGCAGGGTCTGAAGCAGAAATCACTACTTACTGGCTTACTAACTTGGTCTCCAGACCACACTTAGATGGATTTATTAGACACACCAAATTCATTTGCATATGAATGCTGCTACCTACCATAGGTTTGAGCTTCCTACATTAATAAGCTATTAAAAACATTTTCTTACAGATATAGCCATGGGCCATAGTAATGAAGAGAACTTTTCAATGGAGAGACTCTTTTCCCGGGGGACTGCAGTTTTTGTCAAATTGATAATAAAAACTATCAACAAAAGGGTCTTTGAGGAACTTTATAAATCTAAAATATAGTATGAAACATCTGGGAGCTTGGAATCTTACTTTGCTTGGTAGGAACTATTGTCTAAAGAAAGTACACAGCCATTCTCAAACCAGTTCTTAAGGGTTTTGAGTTGTTTTCTGTAAAATAAAAATGCTTTATAAAAATTAAAGAATAAAAACAATGTCTTTTATGTGGGTAGAGTTGTTTTCTTCTCATCCTGGAAAAGATATTCTTTGAATCTACTATTGTTTGGGCAACATTTGTTTTGTGCATTCACCTTACTCCATTCTCATCATGAAGTTGCTGTCATGCTATCTGTGCATAGTTACTCCAGAGGTAACTTTTGAAGTCTTTAGCAGCCTCAAGAGTTGTAGACTGTAGATAAAGTGAACAGTAGGGAAGCCAGGTGTACCACATCAACAATTCCTAATGCCTATGTGTCTTGACTGATTATGAAACCCAAACCAGTGTATTCTTTATTTCATTTGTCAATCTCACTGGAATCTGAATGACATAAAAGTTTTTAATCTCTTGATGATAGATGCAATCACTCTCCCATGATCATATAGCTTTGTGTGGGGGACAGCCTGTAAATTAAAATCTATAAGTGACCCATGTCTTAAGGACCTGAGTGCAAAAATAGTATACGGTTGAAATCATTGAAATAATCAGGAATGAATCCAAGTGAGGGGAATATTTTAGCTATGAAGTAGTACATTTTTTTATCCAAGATACATAAGAGATTGTATTGATGCTCTGATCTTTTACCTGTCATTCTGGTATGAAACTAGAGTTGCCACTTGATAAGACCTGGGTAAGAAGACAGGACAGAAAAAAGAAGGTAGTAGGTAACATGAGGGGCAGTCTCTCTACGTTATGACTCAGTGGGTAAAGATCTTCCTGCAAAAGCATAAGGACTTGAGTTTGGCTCTCCAGCACTCACTTAAAAGGCTAGGAGTTTCCTTCTAATCTTTCCTTAAGAAATGAACATAGCTGGATCCTTAGAAATCATGGGCAGTTCATCTTTTCCACATTGGTAAACTCTAAATTTAGTGAGAGACCAGGCCTCAAAAAATAACATGCGTAATAAGCTAAATGAAGAAACATTTACTTCAGCCCTCTATATTCACATGTGCATGCAGAGCCAAGCATGTATCCAATACTCCTATGATCACTTCCATATGCATACCACACACATAAAAAACCAAAGTAATATAGGATTAAAGAACTTATCTCCAAGATTATAAAATAACAGTGGGATTAGTTTTGTCATTTCAGAAACTATAATGTCTGAAAGGATTTAAAGAACACTTGATGCATGAAAGGGGGAGCCCCTCATCTGTTGCTATAAATAAATAGGTGTCCCAGGATCTACCTCCCCATTTTATTTATCCTTGCTCAAAGTAAGGATTCTCTAAGGCCACTGATCTTGACGGAGTTAGTAACTCATTAAAAGACTGGAAAATCAAGATATTCAAAATAAACCATGGGTAATAATATCCCAGGAATGTTATTAGATGGTTCAAATGAAAGACAGCAATAAAATATGATAACAACTACCCACCTATTTGTGTTTAACTGCTCTGTAGGAATCTATGAATTTTTAAAAAAATCAACAGGATTATTTTTGTCTTGATTTTTGTTCTATTCTGTGTACTTTGGTGAATGAATATATTATTGCTACAATACCTTTAATTTACACAGTATTTGGCTACACTAATTAATACATTCTAACATCTGGCAATCCAGCAGTATTTAAAAATCTTTTTTAAAGCTATATACAGTAATATTCCTTTTGTTATGCAAAAGAAAATTATTTTTATTTCCAAATTCTGCTCTCAGAGATTTTTGGACAAGTGAAAGTCATTTATCACCTAATCTTAATAATTTCACTTCTGGAAATCTCTACAAACACCATGGCCAATGGCATGACAATCCATGTAACTTAAGAAGGAAGTTTAGTTCAACATTATCCAGTAGCAAGTGTTGATTCAAACATCAAAGTGAGGCATGAGGAGTTTATTTTAGGCATGTTTAAGTACAGCCCAACGTTAGAAAAAAAATTCTTGTGATAGTTAACTCAATTGTGTGCATACAACAAAGCTTAAGACACGATTACATCGGAACTCATCTCAAAGTATATACGACTGCTTACATGAAATGGGTTCTATTGACTGGGGAATAATGCTCAAAGTAAGGGTCTAGGTAGCAGGCAGGAGATAAACATAAGGGTGGAGGGGAGCTATTTGTGGCCTAGAAACACATGTAGTGCAGCGGTCACCAGACTATTAACCACATAATCCTCTCAGGAGAAAACAAAAATATGTTTCTTTCTTTGAAGTGACAATCCTGCGTGTTTAACATCTGTGGTTTCCAGAGTGCTTATCTGTGAGTACAAGGGCCTGGGGCCTCTACAACTTTACTTATAAGAAGACATTAAGTTTTACTCAATAAGATTAGTGTTCCATTAGATGATTTGCCTGGTGTTTAGAATAATACATGATATGTATACACTTCAAATTCAAGGTTTTCACTTTTTATTAGTTCTTAAATATTCAAAAAGTTATTAAGTATATGATTATATTTCTAATTTTCTTGAAAATATCAAAGAATTTGAGATTTACATTGCAGATAAATTTATAGCCTTGCCTTTATATAGTGGCTCTAGCCAGTCAGTTTGCATGCATACATTTCTGACCATTTTTATACACAATATCTATAAGATTCAACTCAGTAGACATCTCCAATCCTTTAGGAAAAGGGAAAAATGTAAATAAAGTTATTCTGAGGAGCTAGGTGATTGAAAGTGTAACATATGGCCTTGAGTCTCTTCCATATGAATTTCATTGACTAGCATTTGCTCTGAGAATTGAAGTTACTGCATGCTAAAGTTAAAAAAAAATCACACATCAAGATTCCAGAAAGCAAAGCAGAGACAAGTGCTTAATTATGTGCAAAGTGCTCTCTTCTTCTGCAAGGTACAGGGATGCAGCAGACATCTGCATCATTTACTGTAAGAAAAGGAAGCTGCTAATATACAATTTAGATGCAGTTGCTTCTCTGGGCAGAAATTTGCTTTCAATATCTTCTTTTAAGAGTGAGATTTTTTAAAAGTTACAATGGGACTGAATATTAGCAGCTCTGTGAACTTATTACCCACATTAGCTAATAAGAGAATAATATAGAAATAAGTGTGGCTTTACCATAATACTACATTAAAGAGAAAGAGTGACAATGGACTAATTAATAGGAGTGGCATGGGGGAGTGCTTGTTATGTTAGTATATATATATATATATATATATATATATATATATATATATATATATATATATATATATATATTAGGTCTTTTAATGTTTTATATATATATATAAAGACCTAATATATATATATGATATAATATGTGTATATGTGTGTGTGTGTTTTGTGTTCAAGTATATATGTGATCATATGACAGCTTGGTGCCCTCTATGGACAGAAAGTGACAATGAATTCTCCAGGACTAGAGTTGAGGGCAGTGAACTGTAAAGGGTGCCGGGAAAGAAACCCAGGTCCTCCTCAATAGCAACAGATGCTCCATTCTTTGAGCCAACTCTCCAGTCCAGCTGTTTTATTTATACACACAAAAAATGTAAAGCTCATAATATCCAAGCACATATTTATACTGCCTTAGCTTCATAGAATATGCATAAATTAAGAATTTCTTTTATTTTTAGGTATGGCTTATAGATGGTTATATGATACTGGCTAATGAAATTAAGTCAAATTGAACAAAGTTCAACTTTAGGAATATAGGCTTGTCTCAGCAACAGATCATTCTCCTAGCAAGAAGAAAAGGAATCTCTGTTCCTCTCTCATTGTCCTCTCCCCAATTTGAATGGAAAAGAGACTTTTGTTAAAGGAATGATTATTCGTTAAATTCTGGCTATATTTTCCAACACTCTATATTTTCCTCTCATACTTACAAGTCAGGACTATTCATCTCTGAAGACTATATAAACTATTTATTTAATTTCACTGTACAGAGAGTTCAACTTAGAACTTTGAACATGCTAAGCCCTAACACTATCACATGCATTCCTAACATGGGTTACATCCCTAGGTCTCTTTTAACTTATGTTTGTTGAAAAAGGGTCAGCATCAGGCTAGACAAACAGACTATGAATTCCCTCTGTAATAAAGGAAGGCCTTGAACTAGCTTTTTGTCTACCTCAAAGTCCTGACATACTAGAAATAAATGCAAAAAAATCATGATCACAAGTTCTTTACTAAAACTTTCCTAAATACATAATTTCACTCATTTATTGGTTCTTTGAGAATTTTACATAATCTGTTTTGATCATATTCCAACTTTTCTTCTGTACCTTTCTCTTCCCACTCACCTTTTTTATGTCCCTAATAATCAAGTTCAACTGTGCTGCTCAAATATTTTTGGAAGTTTCGCCTCTATTAAAGCACAGTTGACATGCCAAGGACTACACTGTTACGGAAAACTGATCCTTCTTCCCTGAGAAGCTAATAATTGCTAATAGTATTCTTTTAGGAGTGAAGCTTCGGCCACTATACCCCTTTCTAGGGCTGGAGGTTTTGTATTCTATTATTCACTATACTTTGACCAATTCTTCTGAAAATATAATATGATACAGACTTTTGGTTGTCTATGTAAAATACTCAACACCCTCCTCTTTTTGTTATTATTTTCTTATGAATCACAATATCAGGGTATAGACATTAACAGAAGTAGTGTTTTCTTAGTAACTAAAAGCACTTTACTAATACCCAGCAACCCGAGAGGAAGAGGAAGTTAAGACAGGATGTTTCAGTGGATATTGAGTCCTCTTCACAACACCAGAGGGTGGCTTTTATACTGACAGTAATCAGTATGCTCATTGTCTCTGTTAATAATATATATGTAAATAATCATCAGACTTAGTTGTGAGTACTGAGACATGATAGTCCTGCTAAGACAGAATGATTTTTATATTCCAATAAAAATAATTCTTAATAATGATGGTAAATTTTTCTCTCTCTTCCTATGTTTGAAAGCAGTTGTTTGAAGTGTTTCTTCTGGAGCTGCCTAGGTCACCCTGATATACTATAAATACACAGTTATATGAAAAACAAGGTAATATTAACAGTTGTAAAAAGAAGAGATTTGAAAAAAATTAGTGTTCTGAAATTTAGTCTTCTAAAGTTTCTTTTACTGGGCATGGAAAAGTGATTCTGTTTTTTGTTAACAGAAGAACCATCTTAGATGTGTCAGGTATAGTCCCTGGCACCAAACTAAACTCTAAATTCTGACAGCATAGGTACTGATGTTATCACAGTAGTATCAAATAATATGCTTCTAACAGATTAGATTTCCAAATACTACTTAAAGAAAAGAATAAAGACTTCGAGTAGCAAAAGAAAACACAGACTAAGAAGACTGATAGTCTTTCATCAGTTTTAGTCAAATAGTCAGCACACACAGGTTTCAGTGTTGAGGACTTCTGTTGAAATCCTAAGACCGTTTTCCATAGGATTAACAGCACACATTTCCAATTGCAGAGCCATTGATGCACACTGAATTCATCTGGCAGTCTTTGTCTGTAAGACAGGGCACCATTCACCAAAACCAGCATTTCCTGTTTTACTGTCCTTTTCAAATACCTATTAATATGGGTCATCTGCTAGAGTGAGGGCACCACTTTGTTCTTCACCTTCCTTCTCACTTCTGTTGAATTGTCTGGAAATAGAAATGACATCTAGAGCAAGAGATAAAATAAAATAAGGGAATACAAATGTGGCCTTTGAAAAAGAAGACTATGTATGATTGATAAGTAAATGGAATTATTTTGAAGTTCATCATTAACTTGAAAAAAGAATTTAAAACAAAAGGGGATTCAATTTTCCACATGGTCTGGGACCCTCTGAGCTCTAAGTGACCACTCAGGCTTTCTTCTTGAGTCACTGAGCACGATAAAGGAATTAACTTCAACCCTTTAAACTCTCATTTCTTTAGCGCCAAAGAAGATCTGTCAATATTCTTGAAAAGCATGTTCAAGAGAATTTGATTTAGGTCATAAACATAAAAAATGTGTCCAATATTAATAAAAACTCAAACTTAGTTAACTTTTCTCTCCTGAAAGAAATACAAAAGTGTATATACACAGCTATCTATGGAGACATATAAATATGCTTTTATGTTGTATTGAGTTCTAATTTGTATTTTTTAGCCAACTTTATCTTCATCTGTTATTTAAGCTGTGATAGTAATAAAAACTAGTTATACAATTATTTACATGTTTTTCATGCAGAGATTTGATCACATTATGACTTTAAAATGTATATTAATATGCAATGAACAATAGAAACTAAAATTGAACATTATAAACACAGAGATATGGAAATACAATATATGGATAATAATCAGACAGTAATTATAAATATCTATAGATAGATGACAAATATATAGTAGATTTATATAGATGATAAGTAGATATTAAATGATGATGATGGTGGTGATAGATAGATTAGACAGATAGATCCCAAATGAATATGTAAAAGAATTTTTTGTAAGGACTTCATATTCAAAGAAAAGCTAAATTGTATTACCTAGAAAGGACCAGAAACAGGTTGTCTAAGGAAGTACAGGCAGTGGTCAGTGACTTTATTATATGATATAGAGAATTCATCAGTACCACTAGTATTTTATAACTAGATTACTTAACTTGAGGTTAAAAATCTAAAGGAGATAGTTTGGTCTATTTTAGTCCATTTTAGTGTATTTCTCTTCCAAAATCTATAAAAACATGTGTTATAAAGAAATTTCCATGAAGATAATACTTGAAAATACATAAAAATTTAAAGGAAAATAAAGAGAGAAATGATTTGGCTGTTGAGAGCACTGAGCTCTTGTAAAGTTTGGTTTCTAGCACCAGAATAGTAGCAGGTCAGCTGCCATCCAGTTCCAAGTGATCTGATGGAATCCAGGGATACCAGCCACATAAAACTAGAAATAAAATTGTTTAAACAGTGATTACTATCCAAAGGAGACTGATCATGCCCTCTCATAGTGAGCTTCTCAATCTAATCACAAGGTCTTATGTATGTAAAACTCATAGTTCAGCTCATTAAAGACTTCATCTTAATTTAGTCATTAATCAGTATTTACTAGTTTTCTGACTTGTGATTTGTCACTTCCTACAGTATTAAGCTAACTCTGTTCTTTATTCATGACAAGTAAAGGGTTTGCTCTTATATCAGCAGTCCTGGTCCACTGAACAATTAGAGAGGATCTGATGCAGGAAAGGCTCTACTGCAGAAGTGATAAGTATACTACAATTCAGCGGAAAACACAACAAAACAAGTTGAGCAGAAGAGATTTTTAATGATGTCCTGAGGCAATGTAGAGATTCACTAGATCAAGGAAGAGAAGAAAGCTACGGAGGCTGAGGGATAGTGCTGGTTGGGGACCGACGTGAAGTGATGTGAGAAAACTAGACAGGTGACAACGAGCTTAGGGTTTATAAGCTATATTAAGGGATTTGGTTTTTATCCAACTGCTAATGAAAAGCCAATGGAGTGTTTTAAGCATGATCAAATTTGCATTTAAAAATCCTCCATCCACATAGTGGAAAATTTGTTGGATAAAAGCCAGAACAGGTGCTCCTGTTTCCACAGAGACTTGTGGCCAGAGTCCATACAATAAGTATGAGTGATGAACACTGTAAGACTGGAGGTGTAGGATGAGGAATATCTAAATAAAAGTCATTAGAGCCCCGATTGTCAATGTTTCGTGATATATTATAAATATTTTTACCTACATCTCTCCCAAAACTATCTGCATCACCTGAGGTAAAGAGGAAGGAAAATGTCAATCTTACTCTTTGGGTCTTGATCTTGAGAGATATTAGTGGCACTCTTAGTGGAAATGGGGAGCTCTCCAACTTTCAGAGGAGGTTTGAGATTAGGATTGAAGCTGGTATCTGGACACATATATCTTAAGATGTGTTTGAGCCAGACAGCTGTAAAAGTAATCAAATGTGTAAAGGGTAGCTGAGGAGACAGTTATGAATGGTAGCTATAAAAATATGAATGGTCAGAAGACCAGGATTCTAAATTTACTTACTTTATTAATTTTCACATCAATGTTTCTTACAGAGACGAAATCAAATCTTCAGAACATTTGTCTTCTGACAATAACACTTACTTAGATTTGATTATTTTAAGAATTTCTGTTAAATCATTTTGAAATTTTGCTTGGCTCATTTTCCCACTAAAACTTTCAATGCAGTCCCTTCCTCCCTAATAGAGTATGCCCCACTCTTCTGTTGTAAGAACAACTGGGATGGGATCTTGGTCATCGTCTATGAAAGACTTTTTTAAAGGGGCACAAATGCTTGGATACCTGTTTTCTTTACAGCCAAACTCCTATGTTCCTAGTGCACTGCATGCACAAGTATACACACACACACACACACACACACACACACACACACACACACACACACACACACACACACACACACACACACACTTGATGCAAAGGCAAAGGGACTGGCAGGTGTTTAGTTCATAAATCTAAACAGTTTGCCAGTCCCAGTCTGGTACTGAAGGACTAGAAGAGTCCTAGAGATTGACTGATATTCTGCCCACATTGGAGGTCAAAGAACTGGAGACTAATGCAGGGATGTCTGTCAGAAGCAGCCAGCGAAGGAGGAAATGAGCTGTCAGCTCACACAACTAGCTTCCTCACACCTCTCCCTGGGATGCTCTCTGAAAGGCACTATTTACCTTGATGGAAGTTCTTCTTGTTTTATTCCTCCCTGGAAAAATTCACAGATATTCTAAAAGATATGTCTCCTAGGTAATGCTAAGCCCTATTAAACAGACAGTCAAGACCAATTATTGAACTGGTTAACTGTCTACTTAACTCTGTTTGAGAGCTTTTTTTAAAAGGTAAACAAAAATACTGGAAGCCCAACTTCTCTCTTTTATCACGATAGCTGTATTGTTGACTCATTATTTTTGTATAAGTATTTTAAAATGGCCAGATAGAATTATGTTTATAATTAAACCTTTTATTTTCATTCTAGATGCCATCCCTCTTATAGTGAAGTGGAAAGAATTTTCTCCCTGGGGATCAGGATATAGTCTATAATTAATCATGAAATATGACCATGGGAAACATGTTCAGAGGTTATTCTCACAATATTTTACCCAATTTCTGATCATGTCCTCTGATGTGAAGGAACATTATCAAAGAATTCAGCAGGAAACATCCTTTAATTTTTATCCATTTGTTTTATTCAGTATATCTATGGATTTGCTTGTAAATCACACTGCTGCAACAGCAAATGGATGGATGTTCTAGGTCAAAATATGTCAAGTGATAGTGGAGAAATTTCTGGGTATATTTTCATAAGTCACAGGATTCATTTAACATCTCCGTATTTATTTATATTGACTATTTTGAATTTCTTTGTGATGTAATTCATACAACACAAAATAAATGGAACTTTATTCCATTTCCAAATAAATGACATCTCAAGAGACTGTCAAAGTATTAGTAGACTTTATTTTATACTGCTTATTTCAGTGTTTTATTGGAAATCCTAAAAATGTTAATTACTATTATATCCTGCAATTGGCTCAATCTAATACAGTATTTCCTTGTATACAAGTCTTCTACTTAGGTACAATGAGAGTATTTATTTGTTATTTATTTTTAACTATGTATAGGTGTGAGTGTGACTATATGCATATATCTGCATATGATTTCAGGTGGCCACAAAAGCAAGCAGGTTTGAATCCTCTGGAATTACAGATGTTTGTAAGCTCCTGAATGAGGAGGCTGAAGTCAAATGCAGGCTTCTGGTAGAGCAACACATTTTCTTAATTTCTGAGCCATCTCTCCAGGCCCTAAAATATTTTTTTTTAAAAAGAAGACCTGACAATCCTTTTCATTATTGCTTTTATTTCACTAAATATCAAATTACCTTAGCCGACAGACCATTTAAATATCAATGGTGAAAAAAGAAACTGTCATATCCCTCCTAATCTACCAGGAAGGACACAATACTCACTTCTAATGTATTCTTGCCCATTAAGCTAAGAAGACCTCAAGCAAATCCTAGCAATCTTCAGACGATGACAAATAGAGAGAAAATACAGTTTTGCTTCAAACAATCAACATACAGGTTTAAAAGGGAACGTGACAGGGCAATGAAAATGGAGATTACACCTTAAAAGAGGTGACTTAAGAATATGACATATACTTATATATCCAGGGCCAGGGAAATATATGTAAGTATAACAAATGAGGAAATGTGAATGCTATTGAAATTATCTTAATAAGATCAATATTAACTCATTGGTATTGATCATTTGATCTAGGGTTATGAAGAAGAAAAGAATTGGTATTGATCATTTGATCTAGGGTTATGAAGAGAATTCTCATATACTTGAGAATAATGTGCCAACACACTTGATGACTCTACATAATATTCTTTTTTACTTCTGTAATAATAATTTCAAATTTAAGTCTTTTAATAAGATAATTGATTTGTATAATAACATAATGTAGTTTTTATAAATTTGTTAGGAAATTTGGCAAGAATATTTCCTTGAGGCTGGGGTGATGGCTCAGTGGTTAAGAGCATAAGATCTTCTTCCAGAGGTTCTGGGTTCAATTCCCAGGAACCTCATGGTGCTCACAACCATTTCTAGTGGGGAACCTAATACCCTCTTTTTTGCATACAGGTGTACATGTAGAGATAGCACTTATACAAAAAAAATACATAAATAAATCTTTTTAAAAAGAATATTTACTACTTTAAAAAGCTATGCTGCCTCATTTGACCTTCAGTAATTAATTTTCCTGCATTTCATTATACTGGTAATAATTCACATATTACAAACTATCATTTTTAGTAGTGAATTTTTCTAGTGAATGGATTTTCACAATAAAGTTTTGTATTTCCTTAAAATATTTCTAAATTAATGCTGACTTGTACCATTCAATTATAAAGTGTTTTAGACTATGTAAGATGTATCTCTTATATCCACTTTTTAGTAGACACTATTTATTGAAGAATATTGAAGGTGATAATGTATGAACAATACAAAAGACTTAGTACCAGAAATCTTAGACTTCTACTCATGCTAAAAGAGCAACAGATGAAGCTCCTTTTACTCTATTATTTAGCTGGTATATGACGAAGGCATATATTCAAAGCCCTCTACAGCTGTCATGCCTTCCAAAATGAGACTGAGGTTACCTTAAAATGTTATGTAATAAAGACTTGACTTTGACCTTTGGCATGCTTAATTGTTGGGTTCAGTGGAGCCAACAACTTGCATTATTTTTTTAATTTGAGTAGTATCTCTATTATCATGTGTAGTATGAGGTTTCTGGCCTGGACTTTCCAGCCTAACCTCAAGGTCTAGGCCCATACACCCGCAGTCCCACAGTCCCACAGTTCCACAGAGACACACAGATGCTTCCAATAGTTTTAGGCTGGTCAGCCTTAGGCCCAGGCATATAGCTTGATAACTCTCTACCCTTAAGCTATCCCATGTCTCTTGTTCAGCCATGCGGCTCGGTACCTTTCTTTAAAGCTGCATGCTTGTCCTCTGTGTCCTGCAGCAAATCCTACCAGCATGCGCCAATCAGCTCTTTTTATTAAACCAGTGGGTGTGACAATTATTTACCATGAAACAATACAATACCCCTACAATCATGCCTATCTTATGAAGGTGAGGATGATAGATGGTCACCTTTAGAGGTAGGACCACTACAAGCAATTTTTTACAACTCCATATGAAGTACATTGAAAATACGTGGTTTAAAAGTTGTGTGAACTTTAAACAAAACAAGATGAATAGCAGTAAGTGTCACACCCTTTACCAGTGTGAGGACTTCAGGAATGTAATACGCGGTGGACTGCCTCCCCACCCCTCTCTGTCCACTCTGTTTTCCTTTTTGACTATGTAAGCAATAGTTAGAACTAATCTCTAGCTTTGCTTTTTTACTTCTCACTTTAAGACTTGCTTTAGAGTAGTGTTGTATTTAATAAACCAAAAGAATAACAATGATTCCATTGCATAAACAAAAACTCAAAAAAAAGTTAGCATGAGTAGGTACTTAGAATGCCTGTTTTGTTCCATGCAGAGAAATCCAAAATAACCAAAATGTTTTCTTATGAATTCACAAAATGCATAAATGAAGAGTTACCAACATGCACCCATCTCTACTGGCTATGAGTTATCAAGTATGTACGTTACTGAAGGTGGTATAAGATGCCTAGAAGAAGTTACTCTCAAGTCATCTAGTCAAAATTTATTATCTGTCAAATTGAACTCTTCCTTCACACTTGTCTCCACCTCAGAAATCATGTCTGATTTCCTTCTCATATTTGTGCTTCACCATAATTCTCCACCACATCTTCTACACAGACAACCCTTTGCATAATTAAACCAGCTACCTCTAGAGCCCAAGTCCAAACCATTTTATTATTTCTCAATGACTCTTCGCCTCTGGGATATCCATTCATCTAGCATGCAGTTTTAATCACAGGATCCAAGACCATAAGTTACTTTAAAATAGCAAGAGGATAGTTATTCTTTTGAGACTACTTCTGATATATGATACAAATGCAGTAAATCAGTAGTCAAATCTTGTTTCCTGCACCTGGGAGACAAAAATGTACAAACCTTTCTATTCAGGCGGATCAATAACATCAATATCTCGTGATTTTCTCTTCATTGGGTTGAAGATATACATCGAAATACATAAACTACATAAGAAGATACCTATCATATAGGTAAGTACCGAAACTGATTATGAGCCTTGTTCTTTCAAAAGTAACATATTGAGCTGAATAGATGGGTAAACTGTTAAAGTGATTGCCACATAATCGCAAGGATTTACATTTTGATCCTTTGTATCCATAGAGGGTGCACTTGCAACCACTTAAGAGACAAAGATTAGAATAACTCTGGACCTTTCTGGCCAGCCAGTATATCCAAACTGTCATATTTCAGGTTCAGTTCAAGATTTTGTCCCCAAAATCAATGTGAGAAACACTAATAAAAACACCCAACATTTCTGGATTCCATGTGCTGTACACACATTTATATATATATATATATATATATATATATATATATATATATATATATATATATATACACACACACACACATGAACTCAAAACACACACTAAAATAATAATCCCAACATACACACATCAATTATTTTTACTTCCAAGTTCTTCCAACAGTCATAAAGATCTTAGACCAGCATTCATGATTCTGTTTTTTTCTTAAGAATCAAAGAAGTTAGGACAGAAGAGATGGCTCAGTGCTTGACGTTAAGAGTGCCTACAACCCTTGTAGAGGACATAAGTTCACTGAGAATCCACACCGTGCAGCTCATAGGCACCTGTGACTCTGGATTCAAGGGATCCCATGCCCTCTTATTTTCTCTATAGGTACTGTACTTAAGTGTAAAAACCTATATTCACATACAGATATAAAAGCATTTAAAATATTTTTAAACATTATAAGCTGTTCTAGAGAAAGGACTTAGCAGTTAAGAGTGCTTGCTGCTATTGCAGAGACCCCAAGTTCAGTTCCCAGCACCCACATGACATATCACGGTCACCTGTAACTCCCAGGCCTGGGATTTGTCAACCTTGTCTGGCCTTATGGGCACAATAATCAGATAGCTATACCTACACACACGCTCACACACACATGCATGCACATACACACACATAATCAATTAAAATTAAGAAAAAAAATTAGATTCACAGAAAGATTTGGCAAACAATATATGATATACAATATCATATACAATATATACAATACAGTATACAATATATATATGAACCATCTCCAGGACTTCGCTAGTTTTCTACTGAGCACCATGTTTCCCGATGCCATTCCTCCTATAGGTATCAATATGACCTATTTCACAGATTTTTGTTGCCTGGCTGGCTTTTATTGTCATTAGATTTTTATTCTTGTTTTAAAATTTTAGATGAGTATCAGCTTATCCATAATATTAAAGTTATTTTATACTAACTTATAAAGACAGAGAACAGTTTTTATAGCACTGGAGGGGGGGCTAGAGAAAGAGACAGACAATCACGTACAAATTTAGCCAAGTAACATAAGCTATAATGATAAAATATGTTAATATATTCCCGAGCAATGGTACATTTTCCACCTGATGTTGAATGTTATTTTTTTTATTAAAGCATTATGGAAAGTAATAAAAGATTCCTATGTTTTAAATGTGCTTGGCTATAACACTAAAGAACTCTGTAAAATAACAATACAAAGGACTCTGAATATTTTAGAAGAATTTTTATATAACATACAAGTACTACCTTTTCTACTTCAAAACATACACTAGTTAATGTTTTTTTAAAATCTAAAAGTACTATTGAGACAGTTGCAGTGTAACAAAAGCTGAAATGTATTAGGACTATGGGTTGCTATTATTATATTCTATTGACATTCCTATAACAAAATAGGTTGGTTACAAAACAAATTTATCATGTGCTTTCCTTTTAAAAGAAACAGACTTCTGAATGTTTCTATAAAAATTACATACAATTCCTACTATTAACTTTCTTATTACAGAAAAAAATTAATAAGTACATACATTTCATAAGATAGCGTATAGTATTAAATTTGTTTACTAAATGTTATTACAAAAAACACATTCTTATGGGAAATCAAAAGCTTATACATTGTGTGTTAAATTAGTATATCAGCAGTAGAACAAGGTTTAGCAGAAACTCTTTTAGTGGCTCTAAAACATGTCTGGACTAATTATGTGTAAAGTATAAGCTACTCTGGTCAGCCAGGCCTATTCTAATCATGCTAGTTACAACCATAAAGAGATACCAAATAACCTTTGCAATTTCCTTTCACATTAAAACAGCAGTTAACTTTCTTCCAGTTCAAACTAAATGTTTCTGGCCTGAATTTTCCAGAACGAGGTTAGCATACTTAAACACAGATCAATGAAGTTTTCTCCTTTCACCCAGAAAAGCTGTCAAATTAAATGGTTTGTATCTTCGGGGAGTTAGCTAAACAATTGTTTGATCCACATTATACCTGGTAACAGGCTTAACTCTTGTGGCTTTCGTTTCAACTCTAATTTTGTCTCTCAGACTCAGATGCCTTTTGCTTTGCAATTGAACAAATAGAAATGCTGTCATAGTTGTATGGAAGGGTTAGAAAAGTCAAGTGGAGTCCTAATGAATGAGATCTTTTTTGTTCAAAATCATTATCATCTCTTCAGCTGTTTTCACGTGGCAATATAGGCAAGGGCCTCTGTGTCTTGTATAGAATGAAAAAAATGCATAATTGAAATCATTCTTCCCACTTTTTATCCCAGCATTACTTGATTATCCACAAAGAATTTGGGTTTACTTTTGCTTTTGGTATAAAAACAAGACACAATCCAAATATTGACTTATCCCCTCATTCATCCCCTTGACCTCCAAAGCATAAAATCAAAAGGGAAATGTAATCATATTATTTGGCTCATTCTTTTTTTCTCTATCTCTTTTTTCTTTATGTAGCCAAAGGATTGAAATTTAAAAAATGCAGCTGCATGATATCCAGTAGCCAGAAGGGTTCATGGTTTTTATCTTTCACACTAAAAATGGGTCTCAGGCTTTAGATGTGAAAAGAATGGTTTATACTTTTATCTCAGCCTTCTTGCCCCACATGGAACAATAGCATCAGAAATTTTGGCTGGAGGTATCAATTTTTTACTCTTATTTCAACCTTAAACATGAAAAGGGCAAGGCATAAAAGCAAAGTGGTGAACTGTGCTGCAATTCTTTGAATACTCAGATCTGGAAGGGTGTTTGCATTATTTGGCTTTTATTGTGATGGTGGTAAGGCATAAAAAGATTCATACTTGATTCCATTTTAGCCTACTCACTGGCTGATCATACGTACTCAGATGTACCTGAATCCCTTCAAATAAAGACTCTGCTGGAGTAGGTCCCTCGAGGCAGGAAATTGACCCAAGATGACCTGTCCAGAACATAACCCAGTGTTCTTAGCAGTAGACACAACTGCCTAATCACTAGAGTTTTTACCTGGCTCCCCTTGATCCTCGGCCTTTTTGTTATTTATTATCTTTTGTGCTGTGGTACCTTCAAATGAAATAATCAAAATAATACTTAGCAACCAATGCATGCTTCAATAATGGGTTCAGCTACATTAAACTCACTTTCACAAATGAGAAAGCTGGCAATAACTATATCTAATTTGGAAATTTAACTGTGATTGCACATATCATTTTCCCATCTTCCTATTGGACTTCCACATTATTGAATTTGTGATTACAGAATCAAGTGGAGTGGTGTTTTGCAATGCAATACCAGCTCCATGACAGGTCCTAATGGATGCTAGAGTTTGGGACATTCACAGTATCTAGTGCTTGAACCCTTTATTACAATGCCCAAAATATTTTCTTAAATAAAGTCAGTGTGCTCATGTTTATTAGTCTCACCAAATTTTTATTAATATGCAGTTGCTTCTTAATGTAATTACATTTGGTTCATTCTTGCTGACATAGCTTAGCTCTGATTTACCCCCTGTGGGGTGAGAATGAGAAGAGACTACTCAAGAAGTCATACAGTAAATACAGTTAGCATAAGAAATTTCAAATGGTAATCACCCTCTGATCAGTTCATTGATTGTAAAGTACAGGTGTTTGGAAGAATAATCTTACCCTTAATCTAAACATTCTTATTGAACACCCCATGGGCACATTGAATCTGACACTGTTCACATGAAATGAGAGTATGTCCCCATTTACCTTGAAAAGTCTAGTGTATATAGAGCCAAGTGATTAACAGAGGATCTTGGGAAATGTAAGAAGGCTATGACCACAGTTCACAAACTAATAGCTACTGGCAGAACAATGCATATTTGTGGCTTGTTTTTTAACTGTCATTCTGGGCTTTAAAAAATTATTTCAATTCCCTCATCCCACCATCCCCTCATCTTATCTCCTATTGCATTTCTGGACTCTACTCTCTTAACATACATACATTCACACACACACACACACACACACACACACACACACACACACACACACGTAATCATAAATATATAATATAAATATCTAAAAAGCAAATTACTAAATTAATTATTGTCTAGATATATTACTATCATTATCTTCCCTGTTTTCAGTAATTGCTTTTAGTTATTGATTGATTTTTGCACTTTCTTTTATTGAGAATAGGTTATTTTCTTATAAAATGCTTCCTGGTTATAGTTTCATCTCCTTCTGCTCATCCCAATTCCTCCCTGTCTCCCTACCTCTCCAGATTTATTTATTTTCTGTCCCTTTTTAGAAAAGAAAAGGCTTCTAAGAGATAAGAACTGAACATGACAGAATAAAATATAACAAGATGAAGCAAAAGCTTGTTACAATAAGGTTTCTTGGCCCCGAGCAGCCAGAGGTCCAGACCCACACACCTGCAGCCCTAGACCCCTTAGCTGCCTTTTGCTCCTTAGGCCCCCAAAATGACTCAGATGCTTATATTAACTTCATGCTGTTTGGTCTATGGCTTAGGCACATTGCTAGCTACATCTTAACTCAACCCATTCTCATTAATCTGTCTGCCACGTGGCCCATGGCTCACCAAGTCAGAAGAGTTCAAGCCAAATGCCCCCCTCCAAAAAAAAAACATATAAAAAACACAAATAAGCCACAGGCCATGTGACAAAACAGATTATTAAAAATAAATTAAATTAAAATAAAAGAGCCAGCCGACAATATGCCTGAGCCATGGGCCAAACAGCATGAACTTATTATAAGTGTCTGAGTCATTTTGGGGGGGCCTACGCTGTGGCAGGCAGCTAAGGGGTCTGACACTGCAGGCCTGTGGGTCTAGACCTCTGCCAGCCCAGGGCCAGAAACCTTATTGTAACAAAAACTATCACATTAATGATGGACATGTCAACCCAATAGGAAGAAAATAATCCTACCTAAGGGTAGGCACAAGAGTTAGAGACTCACTCATTCTAATAGCCAAAAGTCTATAAAAATACTAAGGAATTAGCTATACTACATATGGAGGGGACCTACTGTGGACCCATGTAGGGCTTGTGCTTTCTGCTTCAGTCTCTGAGCCTTGCTTAGTTAGTTGATTCAGACTACCTTGTTATTCTGGAGTCCTCTATCCCCTCTGGTTCTTAAATTATTTCTCCCTCCTCTTCCTAAGGATTTTCTGAACTCTGGGGGAGGAATTTGAAGGAGACCTCCAAAACTGACATAATATCTGGTGGTGTGTTTCTCCATTTGTTCCCATCTGCTGTCAGGGAAAACCTCTCTGATGATGACTCAATCAGGCATTGGTCTATCAATTTAGCTGAATATCATCAGGTATTATTTTATTGATATTTTTGACTATTTGTGTTTGGTTTTACCCAAGATCTCTGGGATATCTAGCCTATGGTTCTTGGTTACTGAAACAATTTTGGGTGTGGATTCCTTCTTGTAGAGTGTGCCTTAGGTCAGTTAAGACATTGAATAAATACTCTAACAAGCTCTATCAAGTTAAGTTCTACTATTGCCCTAGTATATTATTCAGAAAAGACATATTGTAGGTCAAAGAGTTTGTGGCTGGATTGGTGACTATATATTTCTTTCAGTAACCTGCAGTGTACCTTCCTACAACAAAAAAGACTGGAATATAGGGAAGATGGCTCCACATAGGCACCATCTCAACTCTTCCATGTTCAATAAGTTCTGTGGGTGTCATTGTGGGAAATGGCATCTTTCTGTCAGTTTGCAGAGAGAAACCTTTTACCTTAGCAGGAGCCAGGGTTGTTTGGGAATTTTCATAAAACTAGTTGTCAAAACAACAGGAAGAAGAACAAATATAATGTAGTTAAAAGTGGGGGACAGATCTAAACTGAAAATTCTCAAGAGAGTACTCTCAAATGGCTATGAAACACTTAAAGCAATGCTTGACACACTCAGCCATCAGGAAATGCAAATCAAAAACCTCTGAGATTTCACCTACACGTGTCAGAATGGCTAAGATCAATAATGCAAATGATAGTTCATGCTAGTGGGGATGTGGAGCAAGGAAAACACTCCTCTATTGCTGATGGGTGTGCAAACGTTCAGAGCCACTAGGGAACCTACTCTAGCAGTTCTTCAGAAAATCGAGAATATACGATATCAAGTTCCAGTGATACCACTCTTGAACATTTATCCAAAAGATGTTCCACCCTACCACAAGGGCACTTATGTAACCATGTTCTTCGCAGCTTTATTCATAACTAACAGAAACTCAAAAACAACCTAGATTTTCTCAACTGAAGAATAAATAAAAGAAATGTGGTACATTTACACAGCTATTACTCAGCTGTTAAAAATGATATCATAAAATTTGGTGGCAAATAGATGGAAGTAGAAAAGATCACCCTGAGTGAGGTAACCAAGATGCAGAAAGATAAATATGGTATGTTTTCACTTATAAGGGATACTAGCCATTAAGTAATGATAGGCAAGCTAAAATCCATAGACACAAAGTTAGGTAAAGAGGAGGATCTAGGGAGGATCTCTGAATCTCCTTGAGAGGGGGACATAGAAGAAATTCTATGGACCCACTAGGGACAGGTGGGAATGGGAGCAGGAATCAGGTTGTGGGTGATATGGTGTGAAGGGGCAGAGTACATGGAGAAACAGGTGAAATTGGTGAGGTATCTGAGGATATAGTGCAGTAGTAACTACTGGAATCAATGTAATCTAGTAACTTTCTGGAATCAATGAAAGTGATCATAACGAGGACTCCCAGCAATTGGGGAATATAGATTCAAAGCTGACCATCTCTGTAGCAGAGAAAAGCTCCCAGCAAGAGGTCCAGGTTGTATTCGACAGTTACTGATTTTCAGTAAACTTAGAGAAAGCCCCGTCCAACCTGTCTTCAAATATTTGCCATCTTATTCTTGATAAAGAAAAGCAATCATTAAATCTCATGATTTTAATAGAATATTTATGATAATTTGTCATTATTTTTGCCTCACTGGATGTTAGTTTTTTTTTTCTTTTGATACTGAACGTTTATAATTTAAAAATATTAGCAATTATTATCCCACCAACCAAAAACTAATTGAAGATAATATATAAATTAAATGTTAATTGGATAATTTATTCAGTTTTTAAAAACCTTTTCATTCTCTTTAATTAATAACTTAAAGTCTTATATAATGCTATTTATCCAGAGAACCTAGATGACATTGGATACATAATCACTTCATTTTAGTTTATCTACAAGCAGGCAAAGGTGACATTTTCTATAAGGTGAAATTAACTCTTCACAACTTTAATTAAATTCATAATAATAAATTTATTGAAGTGTATTTCCTAAAAGCTCTCTAATTAGAAATCCAAAACCACCCTCCAACTCCTTTGTGCATCTTGCCCTTTCTCCCAGCTCTGTCTTGCATTCTCTTTTTCTTGGGTTTCTGATGTTTGTTTTCTGAGACAGGTCTGTCTATGTGCCTTTGACTGTTTGGGAACGTGTTTGCATATCAGGCTGGTCAGGAACTTACAGAGATCCACCTGCTTCTGCCTCCTTGAGTGCTAGGATTAGAGGCTTGAGTCACCACTACCTGAGATTCTTGTTTGATATGGATGTTATTAACTAGCTACTATTTACTTTCTAGAAAAGATATCTAACATCTGTCAGTGAAAATAATCTGTAATTTTTAATGTGATTTTATTATGGCTAATAATTATAAAATCTAATCTGCTCAAATAAGCACAGCCATAGAAATGTCCTATTTTATTATATTTTGATGTAAATATGGAGTATCCTTTGCGTAATTAAGTACAAAAGAAACACATCTTTTGCTTTTAGCCCGTTTTATTTCATAGCATGTGAAAATAGAAAGTTTAAATCAATTTTTACATTTTCAGTTGCTAGTAAAAGATTTCCTAGAAATAAATAAGAAGAACCAGAACATATCAGTTAACCTTAGAAGTCATCCTGATTGTTAAAATGGAATCATTAGGTTTTTAAAGAACAGTACCTGGTAAGATATTATCAAGTTCAAAAATTGAGGTTTTTCATTTGTATCTCAAACATCTGAATTGTCAGGATAGAATAGTCATAGACAGTTGTGTGTTATTTTTCCTATTCCTTTTGTTTATCACCCATTCAAACAAATCATCCACAGCCAAACTGACTTGTCTCCAATATTTGTAGAACCAAAACTATGTGCTTTTCTGTACAGTGAGTCTTTTGCTGTATTTTTTTCGTACTCATATTTAACCTCACTACTTTGGAGGTAAATGCAGACATTAATGATGAAAGATAATTTTTAATCATGATAAATTTTAGCACACTTTTTAGTATTCACATTTTTTAATAAAAAATATGCTAAGGCACTGAGGAAGTGGCTCAGAGGGTAAAGTGCTTGCCATAGAAGCATGAGGAAATGAGTTCAGAACCTATGACTTGGAAACAGAGAATCCATAAAGCATGCTGGTTAGATAGACTAGTCCAAACAAAAGTTCATGGATGGCTAAGAATTTACATGAATGTCTACTGATTATTTACACATTTGTGAGCCCCCACACATGCACATATACCACACACATTTATATATAACAGAAGTTATACTGAGAAGTATGTATGCTCAAGCATCTAAAAGCATCTTTGAATAATAGAAACATGAATACATAGAACAAAGAACGTAATTATACATAACAATTTCAGCTATGTAAAGTCAATTCAATCTGCTGTCTCAAATTAATTTATTTCTTTTAAAATATGATGCTACCCCATCTGTCTTATAGACCCATTTCTGATGCATGTGGTTTTATTAACTTGATTGTTTTTCCATACTTATAACAAATTTCTTCTTGTCATAGAGAGAAAAGACAATGATTCAGACACTTAAAAAACAAAACAATTACCACCTCAAATGTATGATTTACTTTACTAAGTCTTTCCATCCAAACATAAAAATATATTTTGGGGAGATATGCTTTCTTTCTGTAGTAGATGAATGACCATGATTTTAACACCTTATCAGTCTCTGAGCTTGAATCTGAGGCTTAAGTTCTAGAGAGAATGCCTGCTTACTTTAGGTGTGCACTTTCCTTCAGTCCTTAGATCCATCCATCTTAAACTTCTCAATGAGGAACCTATGGCAACTGGGACTAGATCATTTGGCTGTAAAGCCTAATTTTTGACAAATAGGCTGTTTTATAGCATCACTAGTTTCTGCTGCCAGATCCCCAAATCTTTGACATCACTTGGGAATTTACTAGGCATGCAGATTTACATGTAACACTCCAACTTGCAACAGGCACTTCAGTGTAATGGTGCAATGACCTGCATTGCTATCAGCACTTGGGAAACACTACTAGAGGACTGTCAAGCCGGAATAAGTTTTTCCACAGTATTTACCTGACTGGAGGATGATGGCTATGTGATACTCTTCTTCCACGAAGATATATTCTGTACAAAATGTCAATCCCTTTCCCTGCGGCTGAGAATGCTTGCTGTCAGAGAAAGAGGACAAGAAGCAATAAAAACAGGCCTTCCATGGTACCTGCACATTTATTATGCTTTTATTTCAGTCACTTTCAAAGACTACAGTGTTTCCAATCTTGAAATAGCACTAACCAGCCAGTTATCCATGTAGACCTCGAGTACATACTATTATTACCTCTTATTTTTCCTCCCCCAGGATACAGCTAAATTAGTCTCCTATCCCACCATTCTTCAACTGGCCTCTTCAAAATATTCTTTACTGTGTAATGAAATAGCCAGTCTTCCAAAGACCCACTGCTATTCATTGATATCTCCCATCACATATATCCAAGCACAGCTCACCTCAGGGCTTGCGTTATAAACCTAATTTCCTTCAACTGAGAAAATATGAAAAAAAATTAACAATTCCTTGATGATACTTAGTTTTGGGTTTCAGATATTATCATTGAAACAGTCTAATATCTCCCAATTCAACAGGACCCTACATTATTCAGATGAGACATCCTAGACTTTCTATTTGTGTGATAAAACACTTTAACCAAAAGCAACTTCAGGAAGAAAGAGCTAATTTAATCTTATAACATTTGGTCTACCAGTCATGGAAGTTAGGTCAGAAACTCCAGAGAGAAACATATAAGCAAAATCTAATGCCACAGAGGAGTGTTGCTTACTGGCTTTTTCCATGTGGCTCTCTCAGCCTGCTTCTCATACAACCTAGGACTACCTTACAGGGTTGGCATCACTAACAATGTGCAGGACTTTCTAACAGCAATTACTCATCAAGGAAATGTCCAACAAGTTTGCCTATTATCGGCCAATCTGATGGGAGCATTTTCTCGGTCTTGTTTCCTGTTTTCAGATATCTCTGGCTTGTGTAAAGTTGAAAAAAAATCTAACTATCATATGAGTCCAGGTTAATTTTTGAAGCTAAGCAGAAATAAAATGAGACATCACAAAGCTGATCAGATGCCCTTTCAGGACTTTGTGAACACAAGACACACAAATGGTATATAGGCATATATGCACCAAAATATACATCAAAAAATAAAGTCAGAGCTCAGACCACAGGCCCTTAATTCCAAGCCAGGTGCTTACAAAAAATGACTTTAATCACAGTTCCAAGTCAGTAAGAAACAAAGTCTCTGGGCCGTGCTGGTTTTTAGCCTAAGAAGTTTGAAGGTCAGTTTCAGAAAGAGACCCTGATTCAAAGGAATGGAAAGATAGTGTTAGAGGATGACACCCCACACCGTCTTCCTGGCTCCACTCACAAGCACTAGAACAAATACTTTGGCACATGCACACCTAGATACACATAGATAGATACATGCATAAATAGAAAATGAACAAATCTTTAAAAGTTGAGGCATACCAGCACACACACATTCTACTTTAGCACCATGAGGCCTTTATGAACTTATGATATGCAAACAATACAGTAGTAGAAGAAGGGGTAAGACTGTGATAATCTATTAATAGTAATTGAAAGCCAGTTTAGACATTGTTTCCTTTTAGACTCATGTTATATTCTAAGGCATTTTTTTAAAATTTTTTCCTTCTAATTAAGGAAGCCAAGGTTTAGAAATATCGAGTATATTGATCAAGGATTCAAAGTTATAAACAGCTAAAATCAGAATTCAGATCTGTCACATAAGACCTTACCAACTGCTCAATTGTGCTTTTGAAGACAAGAATTCCAAGTTTTAACAAAGCTCTCATAGATTTTATTTTATATTTTATCTTTGGTGCTATTCCTAAAGTAATTGAGCTTCTGAGTAACTTATACTATGATTAAATAAATCTAGATGAAAAAAATCTGTAAATCATATAGGCATGATAATTCATGGCCTCTGTTCAGATATTTTGTATTATCCCTGACTTAAGACATCTGTATAATATAATTACAAGTCCGAAGTCTCAAACTATGGAGAATAAACAAAATACAATTATAAGGGATGTCTTTCTGTACTCTGTGAATATCATTGATTAATAAAGAGGCTGTTTTGGCTTATAACAAGGAATCATAGAAGCAGGTAAGAAATATGAGTATAGATAAAGGGGAAGGAGGGCACACAAGGAAGCAACATATAAAGAAACACAGGTAAGCCATGAGCCATGTAATAATACACAGATTAATGAAAATGGGTTGAGTAAAATTGAAAGAGGTAGCTGGTAATGAGCCTGAGGCATAAGCCAAACATTTTCTAATTAATATAAGCAACTGAATTTTATAAGCATTTATGAAGCTTTGTTCAGACTTCAACCCAGAAGGGTCAGAAATTTCAGGTTCCATACAATGATCCAGGTTTTCAAAGAGAAAAGCATAAGAACCTTGATGATGTAATTTTTTTGTTGGAGTTTTTTTTTTTTTTAAATCCTAGTCTTCTTTTACCCCACTCAATCCTACCATAATTAAATTCCTTTGAAATTAACATCTCACAAAAGACAACATTAAAAAAGGTGCGTTTGTTCATCATGGTATTGTGCATGTTAGGATATCTTTTTTATTTAAGTCTTTATTTAAATAAATAATGTCATACACTGTGGGAGGGCTTCTGAATAAATAAAACTATACTTAATTTTGGGAGAGATACTTCCAAGTGAACAGATTAAGGAACACAGAGTTTAAATTCATATATGTGTCTTAGGAAAAAAACTACCAAAGAGACTTAAAAGCATGAAGATAAATAAATGAAATGTGTTGGCAACAGGATAACAGCATGGGAACAGCTGCTGCTGAACAAACATTTATTATTATCATCCATCTGAGGTTTAGGAGAAAACAGAATTTTCAGAAAGACACTTAAAAGGAAATGAATTTTTGGTAATCAAATATACAAAGCTCTTGACTCCAAATGAGAATTGTTTTCCTGGGGAAAGCTTAAGCATGTATAAGTGACATATAAATAACTCAAAGCTGGAATGAGGGAAAAAGAGAGAGAATTGAGCTCAAGTCTGTGAGTGAACAGACCAAGAATTGAATTCTGTATAATTTTGCCAGGGAAATTCTCTAGGAACCTCAGATCTTCCTAGTTTGTCTTAAACCCAAAACACTGCAAAAATATTTCCACTATTCATATAATGTCCACACCAAAGAATCTAATCATTTGCCAGTGTTTATACTACCAGTCTTTGAACATACCATCCCCATGTTACAACTAGATTACCATAGCAACCAACTACCATTCTTTTATCTTTACCTCTATAGAAAACACCTGCACAAACAATCCACATACAGTACTTGTCAAATTAGCCTACACCTCTTCTGAAAATCTTCCACTGGAGCCCTTTTCATACGAAGCTAATGACTGAGTCTGCATGGTTCCTCATGATTACTCAAACCTCCTACATTTTTGCCTACCTTAGATCAGACTCCAGCATCCTCCTTTGAATGTCTCTGTTTTGTAGCTTGAGCAAATCTTAGTGCTCCTCACTGAGACCTCATGGGCTTCTACCCATTCACTCTGGCAACAATCTTACTATATATTTTGTAATGCTTGTTTAATTTTTTTCTTATTTCCTTTCTTAAATAAAACTTTAAAGTTCGGGTCTCACATATGTAAAGCAAGGATGAATGGGATGTATACTTGGCCTCCCTAAAATAAATTGGTAAAGAGTATTTCTGAGTCATCCAGTGTCTTAGTTAGCATTTTATTGCTGTGAAGAAACACCATGACCATTACAACTCTTATTAAAAAACAAATAGACAAACACAATATATATAAGCCTATATAAGTATAGGCTTATAATTCAGTGGTTTAGTCCACTTTCATCATGGTGGGAAGTATAGTGGCACTCAGGCAGAAATGGTGCTAATGAAGGAACTGAGAGTTCTACATCTGGATCAACAGAAATAGAAAGTGAGCCACTAGGCCTGCCTTGAGCTTCTGAATCCTCAAAGACCATGCCCCAGTTACACACTTCCTACCACAAGCCACACCTACTCTAACAAAGCCACATGTTTTAATAGTTCCACTACCTATCAGCATATGCAGTCATTTTCATTCAAACCACCATCCACAGCAGTAATCGGCCTTAAAATATGCAATCTTTCTGCCTTAGCTTTCTGAGAAACTAAGAAGCATGATGATTAATAAAACATTCAAATTTCGTAAAGAATCCTACCCTTACTCATTAAAAGCAAAAATCTCTGTTAGAAAAATATTTCTTGTGCATGAGTATTTTTATATAATCGTATATCTATGCTCTTGTGATGTCCTTTTGGTTAACAAATTGACTATATCTTGAATTACCTAAAAATCCCAAATGGCTGGACATAATTGTGAGGGATTTTTGCTTAATTAAATCATTTGAAGTAAAGGATTTACTTTTAGAATTTTTGGGGGGGGGTGGGAAGACAGCCTTAATCTGGGCCACATCTTCAGCTTAAAGCATATATAAAGAGCATGGAAGAAGGAAATCTGGCTCTACCTGCTTGTCCTCACTAGCAAATTCATTTCTTTAATTGGCATTAGAGCCTACTACTTTCCGATTCTAGTATATAATGAAGACAATCTGAGATATCTAGCCTCATAGACTGAATTACAATCAGATTCTTGCACCTACTGTTCATAGGCAACCATTGTTGGATTATATAAGAAATAGAGATTCATACTATAATTTCTGTTATTTTTGTGAACCCTGACTGATACAACAAATGTATGAAGATACTAAAGAGGCCATAAGGGTGGTAAATCAGCTGGAGTTAGAGATAGTTTTGACAGTTTCAGTTCTGACTGTTGCAGAGTCAAGTAAGAGAGTTTTAGACCATGTGGGTGCTAGAAATCAAACCCAGGTCCTCTCAAAAATAACCAATACTCTTAATCAGTTATCTTTCTATCCCAGGACAGGGTATTTTCTCATATCTGCATTAAGTGCAGCTTACTAAAAATATATTGAGAACCATACATAGAGCACAGTTTTGTATGTCTTTCATTTTAAAAAGAAATAATATATTTCCCATATTCTTGATATGACATAAATATCAAAAATTATTATCATTTTTTATGTGGCCTTACCCACTCTTCAAGTGCCCAATGTCATATGTGAATAACTTTTTCACCTTTGGATAGACTGGATCTGAAACAATCTTGACCAACTGTAATGTGTGAATACATATTCAGATATATTTCAATTTTCTGACTCTAAGTTTGTTGAAAAATTCACTAAAGTGTCTCAGGGTTCTCATCTCTTAGGCTATGAGTGCTGTGGAAATAGATTTCTTATTGTATCTGCCTTTTTTTTTTTTTTACAAGCATCATGAAGACACACTAGGATCTCTCTTTTCATGAGGAGTTAATCATTCTTCAAGTAGGAAGTTCAAAATTGTTTGTTTATTTAGTTTTCCAATATTTCTAACAATTATTTAAGCCTTTTAAAAAACCATGTGATGATTTATTAAGAACAGATTCTGATACTTTTAAATAAAACCCTTGTAGTACATAGTATGTTTCTGAAAATCATGAAATAAATTCATTATATTAAAAGATTTCATCTTACAAATAACTAGTATCTTAAGAGTATATCCTTTAAAAAAATTTTCTCTTCCAGCAACCTGAATATCTCCTGGTTTAGAGGCAAATCCCTAAGGGTTTTTTTAAATATATTTTTTAAGGCTTCTAAATTATTAGATTTGGAATCCTAAAGGTTAATAGCATATATTTTTATTCTTTGTATGTGGGCAGTATTATTTAGTTCTATGTAGTAAGAGGTTTCTGGCCCAGATTTTTGGGCCTACCCTCAAGGTTTGGACCCACAGACCCACAGTCCCACAGAAACACAAAGATGCTTACATTAATTTTATTCTGATTGGCCTAAGGCCAGGCATATAACTTGCTATCTCTTTACCCTTAATCTAACCCATGACTCTTATCCTGTTCAGCCATGGGGCTCGGTACCTTTTCTCAGAGCAGCATAGTTGTCCTCTGTTTCTTTTGGTTTCTCTCTAGCATTCTGCTCTGTTCTTCCTGTTCCTAGAGTCTTAGTCTTGTAGCCCCACCCACACTTCCTTTCAGCCTTTGGCCAATCGGAGCTTTTTTATTAAACTCATAGGCTGGACAATTATTGACAACGTAACATCATAAATCCACTATAGTTCTGAATATTTTTCCTGTCTTTTTTATACCAATCAATCATTATTATGCAAATAAATGCTACAAAGTTCTGTTGGTCACCAATAGCAACTATTTACTACATATCTGTAGATCAGCTGGTTGATGGATCAATGGTCTAGACTGAGAGATCATTAAGTGTCTACAAAATCAATCTAGGCTTCATGCTTTTGCTCAAGTCTGCTCCAGAGTAACTTTCCTCTGGCGTTATCTTCTCATCTGACTGAATGAAAGTCCTAAATATGCAAGAATATTTATGACCTGTGCTCAGAAATGCCCACTGTCATACTATGACATTGCAAGTATAGCAAGAAGTTCTATAGTTTAACTGACAGACAGGAGCTGGGATGATCATCACATGCTTTCAGAAGAGTTTCAAAAATACATGGAAAACACTCAAGATTTAAGAAAGAATGAAATACTAGGTCCAGTAATTCAAATTCCCACAGATCTCAACTTTATGTTGCAAGATTTACAACTATCAGAGCTCTGACTTTAATGTTTCATTGAGTTGCATCTTCAGTCATGGTAGTAGTTTGAATGAAAATGTCTTCCCCAGGGACTCATAAATATGTTATTATTTAAGGTGTGGCTTTGTTGGAGGAAGTATATACTGGGTGTGGGTTTTGAGGATTCAGCTGCTCAAGTTAGGCCAAGTGTTATCCACTCTTCCTGCTGCCTGAGAATCTGGATATAGAACTCTAAGCTACTTTTCCAGCATCATGTCTGCCTGCCTACTATCATGCTTCCCACTATTATGATAATGGACTAAGCCTCTGAACTGGAGGCCAGCTATATTTAAATGTTTTTCTTCATAAGAGTTGCCATGGATATAAAAACAAAAAAAAACATTAAGTAAAATCACTAATAAAAATAGCAATAAAAACACTAAGTAAGACATTCATCTTTAAATATCAGAAGATAAATGTATAATTTTATTTTTAAATAATCAGCGAAACACAATCATTTATGAGTATAATTTTTCTGGATCATTTATAGGGAAGAGAGGGCATTATGAGATTCTTTCTAATAGAAATTACTGAGTACATTATTGACTACAATTTTCTGTCTTCAGTGAATAAATGCCTTTACCTACTTTGCAGGTTGAATTAAACTCTGAGTAATTCACATTCAGGAAGAAGAAAAATATGACCATGAATTTATAAAAGGTGACATTTTAATCAAACCCAAATTTCTTGGCTAATTATATTACTTAATACTTAAAGAAAAAAGAAAAGGTGTAAATTGGTAATGAATAAGCATAGAACCATTTGCCTTAGACCTTCATGATTCATGATTTCTTCATGATTTATAGTCACATACACATATGTGCACAAATGCACACAAACTTACACATACCTACATACACACACACACATATATATATATATATACACACACATATACACACAAAAACATACACACAAACACATATACATGATCACTAGAGACCATTAAAAGATGGAAGCATGAAAATCTACTAAAAACCATCTTTTAATTCTCTGAATTTGGGTATAACAGAATGGGCCCTATTCCAAATAAGTAGAGTCCTTTGTCAGAACTCTCTAGTATTCTACATACAACGTGAGTTTAGCATGTAGAATACAGATGTAAAGGCCACATCAAGATGTAATAAAAATCAATAGGTTATTTTTTTTTTACCAGCTAGTTATATTACTGAACTATTAAGTGAGATTAAACATAAACCACCTTCCAACTATCAATTGATTTTTCTCTTGTGATATGGCTTAACTAAACTGCCATGGTATTCTACAATCACATTTATGGAAAATGGGCCAGAAATAGTTTAATTATGTCAAAAGGTTTAATTTCCAGCACCCCCCACCATACATGCATACATACACTCAAATGGATACTATAAGAGTTTACAACAGAAGGTGTTGAAGAATGCCAAAATTATTATGTACTTTACAACCTTTTTGCTACCTGAAAATAGGTGGTCCATGTAAACAGCAAAGGAAACATATCAAAAGAAAATTACTGTCACACTTGCCAGGAACAAAGTCTTTTTTAGACTCATGCTTATCCCAAAACCAAAACTCTACTGGACCAGAAGAGACCTCAGACCATATTATTCTCCCCTTCCAACCAAAGATGCATAACAACAAGCAGTGCTTGGCTGAGATTTGCATTGAATTCTGGATTTTCCTTCTGTAGTCTGGAAAGCTCCTGCTTAGAGAAAACTTGGAGTTTTGTGTTACTTGATTTCCAGGTATGCAAGAAAAAAGGAAAGCTAGATTTCTTTGTGTCCATTATATACCTGCAAATCTGATAATTAATAAGAAAAACTAGGAATATAGTATTAAATATTTATTTTAATTTTTATCCCAAGGTAAAAACATAAACTTAACTCCTTTAAAATAGTAATATTAGATCAATTAGAGGAAGAAAGGAAAGAAGGAATGGAAGAATGGACAGAGGAGAGAAGGAAAGGAGGGGAAGGAGGGAAAGAAAGGGAAAGCTTTTGTGTATAAAATACTGAATAGCTGTGACTAACAAAGACCTTTGTACTGTCTGACTTTGACTCAAACAAACTTATCCAACCAGTACGCTATGTTCAAAAATATATAGGAAGAAAAACATATACATCTTTCTTCAAGATTCATTTTTATATGAACTCTTCTGCCTTGCTAAAGCATTTTCTGCTTAATATTTTATTTGAAGAAGAAAAAAGGAAAACATGCTGTCTTTTTTTCTGCTGTGTGTTTCTGGTTTCCTTATAAAATATCAGTTGTCTACCAGTATGAGGATATATGACCATGTCTTCAAGTTGATTCCATTGATCAAGATGTCTGTTTTGTGTGCCAATACCATGCTGTTTCATTACTAGATTTTTGAAGTACAAATTGAAATTGTGAATAGTGATACCTCTTATAGTTCTTTTATTATTCATGATTATAATAGCTATCCTGTGTGTGTGTGTGTGTGTGTGTGTGTGTGTGTGTGTGTGTGTATGTGTATTTCCGTATGAAACTGAAAATTATTCTTTCAAGATCTGTGAAGAATTGTGTTGCAATTTTGATGGAGATTGCATTGAGTCTGTAGATTGCTTTTGGTAGAATGAACATTTTTACTATATTAATCCTATCAATTTTGAGCATGGGAGATATTCCCACCTACTGATATCTTAAATTCTTTCTTCACTGACTTGAAGTTTTTAATCACAAAAAACTTTCATTTTTTTGCTTAAAGTAATCCCAAGATATTTGAAGTTGTTTGAGGTTATCAAACTGGATGGCTTGTAGGAGAATACAAACAAAACTCAACTCCAAATGTTTCAAACATCTTAACATAAAACCACACACACACTGAACTTGTTAGAAAAGAAACTAGAAATAGCATTGAACGTATTGACACAGGGGTGTAATTTCTGAACAAAATACCAATAACACAAGCACTAAAATTAACAACTAATTAATGGGACTTCCTGAAGCTGAAATGCTTCTATAAGGCTAAGGACACTGTTGGTGAGGCAAAGGAGCAGCTCCAGAATAGGAAAAAGATTTTTTTCACAATTCCACATCTGATAGAGGACTAATAACCAAAATAAATAAATGAAAACACTAGATAAGAAAAAATAACCCAATTAAAGTTTGGGCACAGAATAAATTAAATTCTCAATAAACTAAACACAAATGACCAACAAAGCTTAAAAAAAATTCCAATATCAGGAAAATGCAAGTCAAAACTACTTTGAGATTGTATCTTAGACCTGTCAAAATGACTAAAATCAACAAAGCAAGTGAAAGCCCTTGCTTTAGTGGCAAAGGAGTAAGAGGAACACTTATTCACTCCTGGTGGAATTACACATTCGTACAGCCACTATGAAAGTCAGTGTGGCAGTTTCTCAGGAAGATGGAAACCAATCTACCTTAAGAACCAGCTGCTATACCACACCTGGCCATATACAAAAAGAATTGTAGGGGGATTATGTTGTTCCATTGTAAATAATTGTCCCACCCACTGGTTTAATAAAAAGCACCGATTGGCCAAAGGCAGACAAGAAGTGTGGGTAGGGCTAACAGACTAAGAAAACTCTGGGAACTGGAAGAACAGAGGAGAATGCCAGAGAGAAGCCAGAAGAAGCAGAGGACAACCATGCTGCTTTGAGAAAAGGTATCAAGCCACATGGCTGAACAGGATAAGAGTCATGGGTTAGACTAAGGGTAAAGAGTTAGCAAGTTATATGCCTGGGCTTTAGGCCGATCAGCCTAAAACTATTGTAAGTATCTGTGTGTGTTTGTGGGTCTGAGGGTCTGCCGGCCTAAACCTTAAGGGTAGGCCCAAAAGTCCAGGCCAGAAATCTCATACTACAAAGAATTTTGCCTATTACTACAGAGACACTTGCTTAATCATATGTATTGCTGCTCTGTTCATAATAATCAGAAATTGGAAACAACCTAGATACCCTTAAGCAGGAAAATGAATAAAGAAAATTAGGTATATTTAGACAATGGAGTATTACTCAACTATTAAAAATAATGGCATCATAAAATTTGCAGGTAAATGGATGGACCAGAAAAATTAGTCTAAGTGATAATCCCAGACTCAGATAGACAAATATAATATATTCATTAATATATAAATGGAAACTCAAATCATTGATTAAAAAGCTACAATCAGTAGAACAACAAAAGTTAGGTATAAAATATGATTAAGGGTTACATATAGATCCATCCCCAAAATAGATGGGTATGGATGGATGGGGGAGAGGATGAGGGAGGGGATACAGGGAGAGACAGGAAAAATTAAGGGACATTTGGGGAGGTATGCAAACCCAATATGGTAGCTTCCTAAAATATATCCATATATGACAGTAGTGTTGAAATAAGCAAATAATAGGGAAGAGAGTCTCAATTGGCCATCCCTTGTCACCTGATGAAGTTTGCAGCCTCATGATTGGGTTAGATAAAATTGAGTTGTGGGCCAAAGGGGTTCCTTGAGTATCCCCAAACAAATCAGCCTGTTACCAGGACTATAGGTTGTTCTCCACAAACTGACATTAGGCCCCAGTGCTGACTATAACACCTACACAATTTGCTGCATATGGAGATTCTAAGCTGGTGTCCATTTAGAGCCTTTACCTACCCCTGTTCTTATATCTTTGGTACAGGAGGTAATCAGCTGATTACCAAAAGAGAAATATAAAAAGCAAGTTACTACGGAACCTTTTATAAACAAGTGTGTACTGCCTGGAAAATATGCTAGAGCAATGGTGGTACAAATATAGTATTGTGGGTAACCAATAAATTCTAATTTACCTTACAGTCTGCTTTGCCAGATGGAACCCATAACTGGCTTTTACTTGTGTTACCAAGAAACAAAGACTAGATAGCCCAGGTACATAGGATATATTATTAGTCTAAAATGGTAATAATGATAATAATAATATTAGGCAAAAAATGACTCCTAGTGACTGCTGTACTCATGGAACGGTACTGTGCTCAGACATCATCAGAGAAGCTTTTACCTGCAACGGATGGGAACAAATACAGAGACCCACAGCCAAATGTTATGCAGTGTGGGATTCTGAGCCCTAATGGGATGATTCTATTTGATCCTTTCCCCTCCCTGTGTGTGTGGGGGGGGATTTCAGGGAATTTTGGAAGGAGAGACAGAAAGAGTGTAAGAACTAGAGGGACTGGAGGATGCCAAGGAAGCAAGGCCCTGTAAATCATCAGGAGAAAAGCCCGTACGAGCTCACAGAGACTGGGTCAGCATGGAAGGGGCGTTCACAAGACTGCAGCAGATTCTCTGCACATATACTATGGCTTCCAGTTTAGTGTTTGATGGGACGGATGCCTGAGTGTGCCAACTAGTGGGTCTCTGACTTTTGTATATTTTCTTGGGCTCTTTGTCTTCTGTTTATTTTTGTTTGTTTTGGTTTTTTTTTTAATCTTTTTTTTTCCTGTTTTTGTCTTGTGTAGCTTTGATATGATAGTTGTTGTTTAATCTTATTATATTGTATTGTATCCCTTAAAAAGCCTATTTGTTTTTCAAAAAGAGACAGTAAGGGAGTGGATCCAAATGGGGACTGAAATGGGATGGAGCATAAAGAAGTAGAAGGAGTGGAGGGACAGAAAATGATGTGTGAAGACCAAAAAACCTTATTTTCAATACACGGAGAAAATAAGTATTTTATATCTAGTACAAGAACTAATTATTTTTTTCATTTTCCTCATATGAATGTTTCTCTGTTCTAGTATTATGTTGTATATTTTGACAGGTTTTTACTCTTATTTTTGTGTGAATATATCTATTTTTGCAATAAACTTCAAAGAAACAAAAATAAAATAGAATAAAGAAGATGAAAGAAGAAGCAGTGATATGATGTTTGTATTTGAAGAAACAAAGATTGTTCCATACGCTCGCACTGTTTTTTCAGAGGTAGGGAATTAAAATTAGAACCCTACATTTGGTTACTACTGACAGAGGCTTATGTGAGTTGATAATGGGTGTGTTCCTCTGAGTTACCCTATGAACTGAAGGGACTCTAAGGAAACATAAAAGTCAAGTTTCCCAAAGTTCCAACACCCAAGACAACAAAAATAAATCTGAGTTGAAATGTTGCTGAATTTAGTCACATAGCTAGGGAGTTTTTGCATATTTTACAGGCAAATAAGGTTTGCTATTAATATTCTTCATCTTTGAGTAAAACAGATTTCTTTGTTTTTCTTGGAATGTGTAAGAATGTGTAGGTTGTTTGTTTTAAGAAGAAAATGTCAAGCTATGGTTTGCAAACTTCTTTCAGTTGTGGATTTATGTATAATTGTTAAAGAAAATTATGCTTATGTTATTGCTTAAGTAATTCAACTTATTCATAATGACATCTAGTAAATACTTGCTAGAAGCTAAACATGGTTAAGTTTCAAATGCTTGATGTAAAATGGAGTTGTATGTTCTGTTGCTCTTCAAATAGTGTAAATCTTTCTTTTTGCTGAAAATAACGAGTTTAGAAACACAAAAGAGAATTGTGGTTTTAATAGCTCAATAAACACCTGAGATACACCTTGGAAACTCAATGTCTCACTATCAAGGCAATTTTCTGTTTCTTTTGCAGGTATCTGATATACATCTCAGTTATTAAAGTGCTGTAGAGAGACCCCGGCAGCCAGCAAAGAGCTGGAGATAGTGCCATGAGGCCTTCCCTGCAATAGTCTTAGAATAACAGCTAAATTATAAATGAAGCCCAGAAAGTCTGCTAGATTCTGTAAGTCCCATGCTGGGCAGTCCTCCTGGTCTAAGGAAAATCCCCTTTGAAGAGATTAGCCTAGGAAGTCTGTGTGTGATCCCAGTAGTTGTGATGATATGTTATTCAGACATAGTTTAAAGTGGATTAGCAAGATTTAAAGGGTGGAAATTGTTTTGTGCAAAGGTCATCATGCTTTCTGAAACATAAATGAAATCACAGTTTCTATGAACTAAAATCTTACTTCTATTAGTTCAATGTGGTTAAAATCCTCTTCTAAATGTTGAAACAGAAAAAAAAAAATATTGGGAGTTTCCAGTGTTTTCATTGGCTAATGACTGTTATACTTTTGAAAACCAGTTCTTGGGATTGCTTTTATAGGTTTTAGATTCATCTTGAGAGATGTCAGTTTATGTGCTTTAAGAGGCAGTGTGGCAAAAATAGACAGGAGGCCAAGAATAAAATATAACAAGATTCTGTTCCCAATTCAGCATCTATCTGTGTGACCTTGTATTAAACATTTAACCTTCCTCTTGTTTGTATTCTTACCTAAA
The DNA here is from genome assembly GCA_033318265.1 of Phyllotis vaccarum. Classification (NCBI taxonomy): domain Eukaryota; kingdom Metazoa; phylum Chordata; class Mammalia; order Rodentia; family Cricetidae; genus Phyllotis; species Phyllotis vaccarum. The sequence goes on from JARWLC010000011.1 coordinate 110,209,548, forward strand.
ATTTTTTTCAGCCCTTAAAACTTTGCAAACTACATCAATTTATATTTTGTATTTGACAGAGCTATAAGAGCAATGGAGTAGTTTTTATTCCTATAACCCATACTCCTGCATATAGCTGATAATTGTTGGTGCTCATAAAATAAATGTATTGACCAGTGCATGAATTTTTGAAAGCTCTTTTGCCCCACTGTTATAATAACAAAAGACTACTAAGGATTTTAGTTGGAAGTTTCTTGGTCCCCCCTAGACCCACTGTCTGTATGAATCTCTCCCACTCTCAGTCCCCCAGATACTTATAACTAATCTAGAGACTTAATTTTATAGTATATGTTGACCTATTAGTTCAGGCATATTACAGACTAGCTCCTATGCTTAAATTAATGCATGATTCTATTTATGTTTGCTACATGGCTTGTTACCTTTCCTTCAATGCAACCTCATTTTTCTTTCTTTGCTTCTGACTGGCATCTTCTCTCTGCCTTTCCTCTTTCCAGAATTCCCCTAGTCTTGTAGCCTCTCCTCTACTTCATGCTTAGCTAGTTGACAATCAGTGTTTCATTAAACCAATATGAGTGTTCAATATTTATGGTATACAACAGCATAGTCCCACAGCATAAGGAGGATTTGTAAGACACAGCACAGCTCTTTACAGTGAGTGTTATTTTAGCAAAATTCATCTCAGTAAGTAATTTAGGGTATTTGTAAACCATCATTTCTCACTCCACCTCTCTCAAGCATAAGAAAATAAAAGCTATATCCAGTGTTTAATGGTGACCTATCGGCTATATATAGGTCTCCTCACCAGGCACTATGTCTAAAAAAGACAAGAATGTCTACAGAAAGAATTTTTTCTCTTTTACTTTTCTGTGTGCCTTCCTTGTATTTTCATCTATAATGTTCATCTCTGTCAATCTTTAAAAAGTGGAGTGCTGTGAGAGTATGCACTAGGATATTGTAAAAAAATGCTGATTGGCCAAAAGCAGACAGGAAATGTGTGCAGGGCTACCAGACTAAGAAAACTCTGGTAACAGGAAGAGAAAAGCAGAGAAGCCAGAGAGATACCACAGAAACACCATGATGAGAAGCCAGCAGATGCAGAGAACAACTACGCTATTCTGAGAAAACATAACAAGCCACATGGCTGAACAAGATAAAAATCATGGGTTAGTTTAAGAATAAAGAATTAGCAAGTTATATTGCTGGACCCTATATCAGGCAGCATAAAATTAATGTAAGTGTCTGTATTTCTGTTGTACTGTGAGTTTGTGTGTTTGGACCACAGGCTGGACAGGCCAGAAACTTAATACTACAGTGGAGGATAGTTTATAACACCCATCGAAGTCATTAAGATTATAAATAGGAACCAACCATCTGTTCTTATATACTCCTGTTTCCCTGTTGAATTTTGACAGGTGCTTAGAGAAAGAAATATTTCAGTGCGTTGATATTTTTGTAAAAAAAAAGAAGAAAAGAAAAAACAAAGAAGTTTGTTTACAAATTGGTTACATGCCCTACCTTTTATAGAACATTAATCTTACCAGCTTTTATAATTGAGGAAATAAAAAAATAACATTTTTTCTGCTATTTTCTTCACCAGTAGAAATGTTTCTACATAGAAAAAATGATCCTTAGTCAAATGCAGTTTTCTTAGGTCTAGACATTGTATAGTGGCAGGGTTAAATAGATATAGCTGTCTTGGATTTGAACCCTAGCATAGTAAAAGTTAAATGAAAATATATCTCAAGGCATCTCAAAGGAGTTACTGGGTAAAATAGAAGACAGAAAATGATGGGGGAAATAGTACAGCAACCAGCCAAGACATCTCTCTAAAATTACCACCTTTTGGACTTGATATGAATTAAATTAAAATTAAGATACATCAGATATTTCCTCCAGTTATAAAGAAACTTTTTTAAGATTCTATATATGAATGAGAGAAGAATGCTTTTCTGAAAATACAAAAGACAAAGAAAAATGTATACTACATTAATTATTTTCTAAAGTAATCACTGATTTCCAAAAACTTTATTGATTTGAAAGACACAATTTAGGTTTATTAATTAACAGAGCTGAAATATATGAATATGAACCCACATGAATATGAACCCACAGCATATTAAGAGTCTCATGAAATAAGTCACAGAAAATAAAACATTTAATTGTTTTTAGCAAATAATATTAATAACTCTGGTGCTATAGCTCAGTGGCAGATCATGAGGATGGCATGAAGACCTAATCACAGTCCCTAGAAAAGTAGTGATCAATAATGTCAAAATACATCTATAGTATGTGATGCAAAGACAGAACACCATAGTAAAAAGAGAATTGCGTTAGATATACACACTGAGTACTCTCAATATATTATAGACCGTGGACCAAACTTTAGTTAAGAAAGTTTCTCTGAAGTTACAAATTTAGGAACCTAGAATTTGTGGTTAACTTATAGAAAGCCCCACATTTTCAATAAGAAAAGCCAAAATAGTTTGCAACATAAAGATTTTATAGCAGATGTTCTGAGATATCCAATGATTTGAATAATACCTGTTGGTATGGTAAACATCACCTAGAACAGTGATAGTTAGGTTCAAGATCATCTTCATATTTATGAGCAGGCAATAATTGCTGGCCTGTAATATGCTTGGTTGTGACAAAATTGTGCACCTGTTTCTAAGCACTACATATGTCTGAAAATTCCTTAACATTCTAGAAAAAAAAAATCTAAATTTTAAGAGATCAGCTAGTATCAACATCATCATGGCCCACATGGTTTTCACCATGCATAAAGAGAGAAGATTTATTCATATGTTGTGTTAGATAAGTAAAATAAACTTACTCTTTAGCTAAGGCATTATGCACTGTAAGAGTCCAAAAATTCTTAAATACATGAATATCGAGTTTAAATTTGTTGTTATAAGATATTCTTTTATTTGTAAATAGGTTTGCTTTACTGAGAAGAGCTATGAGGATGCAAGAACAATGTTGCATATCTTGAGGAAAGAAATAATTGTGATTATTTAAGCCAACAGAAACGAACATACAAATGCAGTTTGCAAAATAACCAGTGATGAGACTGTGGTGATATCTCAGTGTGTAAAAAGCTTATTGAATAAGTAGTAAAACCTAAAAATGTATCCTTAGCACCTACATAAAATCCTAGATATGCTTACAGTCTTGGTGCTGGTGTTGGGAGTAGAGGTAGAGAAAAAAGGACCATGGAGGCTTGGGGTCACCAGCCAAGCCAAAATAATCAAACTCTAGGAAATGAAAATGACAGGCAAAAAGGCAGATACTTGTTTTTCTCCTTGGACTCCATTCATATGCATCACACAGAAAATGGATGAAGAAAAACATTAAGAATGACTGTAATGCTGCTTTGTAGTATAAAATGAAAGACCTCTGCATCTTTGTAGTTTTGAAGAGTCAAACTAAGAGGGAAAATTGCTAGGAGTAAATAATAGTCACCAGAATACTGATGCTTCCAATCAAAATGATTTGTGGAAATTTAATATTATGCTAAAATACTTCAATGCAGTCTACCTTAAGGCTAGATACAGATGGAGAGAACAGAACTAATAATATTTATGTTCAGTTTACATGTAACCTAGTAGTTATAAGATCTAAGAATAATGCCATTGAGGACCTAAGCTATTGGCCTACAAGCTCTATGTAAGATTATGAAATGTAAGTTACATTCGATCAAATACATTGTAACTTAAATATGACTTAGGGGAAAAGTAATAGGGAGAGATTTAAAAATACAGCTATCCTTTCTAAACATATTATTTCACATAGGATTTATATTTGTTTCACATCTATTTAGGGGATGCATATTGAAATTGTTATAGTGGCTTTTGTTCTTAAGTTGTCACTTGATATTTCATTGATGTCCACTGTTAATCTCATAAATTCTAGATTCTCATTGTTAGCCTTTTCATAGATAAAATATAATTATCTCAGTTTTATTTCTTCAGTGTGCTCCTTTAACTCTCTCTTTCAAAATATGTAAAATCTGTGCAGTTCATTTAGTGTTTCTGAACACTATTGGGTTTATTCATGGGAGAGACTATATCATCTGGTTTCAGCATTTTTTAGTTTCCTGTGGTTTTTTGTCTAGGTATGGAACCTTTAGAGATTTTTTTCCTTTTCCACAAGAACATGGCTATTATTGCTGCTCTTGTGCAGCTCCTGTTAAGGCAGTAATATTGTTGAGAAATCATAGTTGAAGCTTCCTTGCTCTTCTACTTCTAGGCCTTCAACATCACAGGTAGTTTGGTCGTCTGACTCTTAGAGTTTTGGTGTACTTTCTGTGATGCTCCCTGAGCCTAAGTGAAGGAATTATAACTATAACGTAGTTGTTACATTGAGGCTGGGTTCCTCAGGAATCATTTGCTTTCTCTATTTTGATTGGTTTTGCCAGAAATCTCATATTCTTGATAGTTGTACATCTGAAAGGTATACCAGTTGTCTTTTCTTTTTATCAATCAAGTAGAAACATAGTTCAATGAAGGCTAAACAGAGACTTGATTCTCAAATAATATTCATAAGAAACAGAAACATGAATTCAATTGGTTATAAATAAGAAATTTATTATATAAAAAAAAGATCTAAAAGTATGTTCACTAATCCAATGAATTTAAATCTACCCTGACTTCAAATAAAAAGTTTTCTGTGTTTTCAGAAAAAAAACATCCAACTATATATAATATCATTGACATGACACAAGGGTGAGGTAGGTTCTCCTATAGTTCTGGTCTCTTGTGGGGTGTTTGTGCAAACACCATGGCAAGCAGAATGTGAATTGTCAAGAGGAAAGAAGGAAGTCTGATCCACCACAACTTAGTAGCCTGCAATGGTTTAGATTTTGAGAGTCAGTCACCTGGTAGTTTATTTTAGGCACAATTAAGCACAGCAAAAATTGGTTTAAAAAAACTCCTAGTGATTACAATTAACTCAGTTCTGTATGTACAACAAGACTTAAGACATGGTTACAATGAATCTTTTATTAAAGGACACATAACCATGTGGCTTCTTTCATAAAGATAGTTTTTATATATTAATTGATAACAGATCAAGGCAAACAATTCTCTTAATAAGGGTCTCTAAGAGGATAATGTCATAAATTGACCAAGATAAGCTTAATTGTCAGGGGGAGATGGTATGCCTGGCTACACATATAATGCAGAAAACACCAGGTTATTACAACCTGCATTCCCAGTCTTCTGAATGTAAAACAGGTTTTACATTTCTCTTCTAGATGAGACAACCCTGTGTATTTAAAATTCCTGGTTTCCTGGTACTATTTGTGAGTACAAACATCTATATGTTTCCTACAATCACTGCTCTGATACTGTATTTCCAATATGTTTGCCCATAGCAACTCATTAACTCACCAGAAAAAAAAAAAAACAAAAAAAAACAACAAAAAAAAAACTTGAGTTGTGCATCATTATTGTGTATGCTTTACTAAAGAAAATCTCAAGATGGACTATACAACTTACCAGTGTCTCTCATCTGCACCCCTAGTTTCATAGCTGTACATCCTTAAAATCAGCCCAAAGTAATAAAACATACCAGTTATAATGTCTCTCCTGAGAACTGGAAAAGAACTCATATAGTCTATTCAGAATAATTCCAGGATAGCCACTGGCTTCTTGTCTCCACTGTGATTACAGTTGTTTTCAAAATTTAAAATAAAACTTAGATATCAGTGTACCACACACCAAATGCTATGAGGCTAATGAAAATTAATATACGAGACATAAAATTAATATATGAGTCATAATTTGTAAGCAAAGACTTCTGTTTGTTTACTTTCTCTTTCATTAGTATCAGCTCCACTGAGCTCCTGGTTGTGGCTCACTGTTGTTGCAAATTATAGCCCATGCCTATTTATGAACTCATTTTCTGAATCAACGGGAAAAATGACATTTTTTTCACAAATAAAAAGTTTAGGCTCAGAGTAGACTAAAATGCTTAGAAGCAATTGAATCCTCATTTTGCTAACAGACTGCCAACTTCAGGTAGTGTTCTAGCCTCAACTTTACTGACCAAATAAAATCTTCATATATAAACTACTGTCCATCTTCCACATCTGAGAGTCCAACACTGGCCCTGGAATTAATTGAAGATCAAAAATATTGCAAAGCCAAAATTTTGTCTATAATTATTATGTACCTTAAAGACTACAGTGTAACAGACCTTTACATTGAACCTAATTGTATTTGATGTAAATAGTATGTATTTTAATTATAAAGAAAGCTTTGAGTGCTAAGTAAGTGCTCCACTTTTGAAATAATATTTAACAAGACAACAAATACATTATAAATATTAAGCATTTCAGAGTACTACAATTGAAGTTGCTTCCACTCCACTCCTTCATATAGGAAAGTAGGATAAAGCCATGCCTACAAATAACTGTCATTATGAAGGCATTATGTCATTACTATAGATTATCTAGTAGGTATGATTTTTTTCTGCCATAATTTGTACTTGGTATAAGAAAATTAACCCCATAATCCATTCAAGCAATATTTATTGACTGTCTATTTGAGACTGTCTCAAAGAACACAACTGTGATAGGGACAGCCACAAAGTTAATCAAAAATTAAGCACAAGACAAATTTTCACAAATATAGTAATGCTATAAAAACTTACTAGAAATAAATTCCCCCATAATTTCATGTCCTTCCAGAATCTTTGATATATCCCTATTAGATTCTTTTTTTTTACTCAAAGAAGCTGCACTGAACTCAATCCAATCTTTTCAAGATGCATCAAATCTATGATGACTCTTTGCCTACCTTTACTTTGGGATGAGTGGATCGGACTTGCCTGGAGTGGATGTGCCTTGCTGGGCTGAGACACCTTGGGACATCTTGCCCTTTGAGGGGGTAGATGGGTGCATAGGGAGGGGCGAGGTTGAAGGCTGACTGGGAGGGATTGAGAGGAAGAAAGGGAGAGGGAGCTGGGGGATACATGAATAAAGATGATGACATTTTTAAGTAAAATAAATAAGTAGGGGAAATATGAACACAGAAATGACATACAGGGAACAACACATGAAAACAGGCTCTAAAGACGATAACATGTATATAAGTCAGGGAATAGAAAAATGGCTAGGAGTCAACTGGAACAAGAAACAAAATTTAAAAAGGAGGGGGGGCTTGTAACTCTCATTAGCCTTCAGACAATATATTACTTTGCCAACATCATGATTCAGATCACAAGGCTCCAGAACTATGAGATAATAAATTTATGTTGTTAATGCTACTTCACTTGTGATCCAAGAGGCCCACCATAATATGTAACAGAAGAGTGCAGCAGAAAGTCTTGCTACAAGAGCCAGTAGATCTGAGTGGTAGAAAAGGCAAATCTACAGAAGATAATTTTCAGGGTAGAACTTAAGGATGATTAAATGTTGTAAGAAAGAAAAAAAAGAGAATTCCCAGCATGGGGAATGGCAAAATCACATTATTTAACTGATCTCTCAGAGGAAATGTTTCTTTTTCTATGAAGTCTGATAATTCCTTATAACTTTAAGTAGAACCTACCATGAATTATACCTATTAGTAATGTGGGGTGTTTGAACAGTGGGGTGGATAGTTCTTGAGCCAGGAAAGAGTTGATATGATGTGTCTTCTGTTTCCCATTTTTAACTTCTTCCTAAACATTTTAATCCTTTGGCATTTGTCTCTTCTCTTACCTCTATTGCCTTGTTTTTAAGTTTATAGAACACATTCTTTTGTATTAAAAAAAATATCATTTTTAATCAATGTACCCCCCTGCTCTCCCTCCCTTCTCTTCTACAATACCTCCCAGTTAACCTTCAGCCTCGCTCCTCCCCTACCACCTCCCCCAAAAGGTGGGTCAGCTCAGCATGGCACATTCGCTCCAGGAAAGTCTGATTTCCTCATCCCAATATCAAGACTAGGTTAGGTGTTCTTCTGCAAGGAACAGGCTCCAAGGTGTCAGCCCCACTCACAGGAGGAACACAGTCTGATCTCACCCCCTAGTGGCTCCAGATACTGCTCATGCCAGTCAAAAGTTGCTTGACTCTTGAAAGCAATATTTTAGCTTATGTTTTCAGAGGGCTACCATCAATTACGTTAGAATTAACAAGGCCATGGAGCTTTCCCCTTGAGCTTAGGACTGGGTGACAGAAACCATACCTGATAAAACACACTTTTAATGTCCCCTATAGGGAATTCAGCCTCTGACTATCACAAGTACATGCACACATGTGGACAGATGTATGTGAACACACAAGAGACAGAGGGGGGGGGGAGGAGAGAGAGAGGGAGGGAGGGAAGGAGGGAGGGAGAGAGGGAGAGAGGGAGAGAGAGAGAGACAAAGAGATAGAGAAACAGAGAGATAGAGAGAAATTTGCACACTCACACAGAAAACCTAGGACCCAAAGAAATATGTACAGCAAAATGATAGCAATGTAGTCATAGTGAAGTCAGGTTAGCTCCTAGATACTATGACAGAAATATGCTAATTATTGATACCACATTAAACTCATAGCAACTTTATGGCTTAGATCAGTAGAAAATCAAAACAGAAAATTTTATTTCTTAAACTCACATTAACTATTGTTCCCTTCAGTGACTGCAGGGTGTTGACTATAACTACTTCAACACAGTGGTGTTTTGTTATGTTATTAATATTATTTAATTTTTTCCTCTCTCATTGGGAGATAACTCCCCCAGATGAGTTAGATATGATTTTTTTTATTAATATAAGATCGATCACTGTGTCATAAGTCTTGACAGTGTTGGGTTTCTAATAAAATTTTGTATTTATTTTTAATGCAAGCAGATATAAAATATCTCTTACTATGATGATTTCAAAAAACATTTTAATTTACTTTAGAATGTATTCAAGGATAAGAATTAATTTATCATCTCAACAGGGTTGAGAGATACCATCTTTCAATGCTTCTGCTCATGCATTTCAAATGTTCTTGTAGGTTACATTAAACCTTTCCAATGTTTGATTTTGTTGTAAAATTATTAAACAGGGTTTATTCACTTATTATATTTTATGTATTTCAAATCCATATTTATAAATGCTATCTGGAAGGAGTGTATTAAATTTTGTATAATGAGAACATTTAGAGACTTAAAACGTTTTCTATGAATGTGAGGTTATAAATTCTGTATCAGGCTATAGGAATATGCAAATTTGGTAAATTACATTCAATTGCTATTTAGATATTTTATTGTAATTTTTAAAAATTTCTTTATAAAATTTAGTAGCATTAGCAAAAAAAAATTCTTATTTTTCACTTTGAGAAGAATATTGAATTTCTTATGCCTTTGCTTATATTTTTGGAGGATATTTTGAGCATTAGCTGTGTCATTCTGACACATTTACACGAGTTCATTGGAGTGAAGAAGTTATATCAGTTCACTTCTGGTACATGGTCATATATAGTCTGCTATGTAAGCATTCTAACACAATAACCCACAATATTATAAGGACTGTGACAAATAAAATTACTTTTATTTTAAATTTGATATTAAAATATTAGTGATTTATTTATAATCTGTATATAGAAACAAATTTGAAGTGAGGATTGGAGAGCTAGAGTTCTTGATCTGGATTGTTTTACAGATTATATATTTACTCCTTCAAGGTGTTAAAAATTTTAAGTTTACAATTAAAATAACAGGTCCACTCTATGTGGATTTTGTGCAAGTAGATAAGATACTGTGCAGTACCCATGTGACCCAGCTCTACAACTTCTGTTTTGTATAAAAAGGGCTATTTTTACCATAAAGATATGTGTACATTCTTACTTATCACTGTTATCTTCAAACAGAAAGAAGATCAAGCTAAGCAAGGTGTTCATAAACAAGTGAATGGAAAATGTAAAGTACAAGTAAAAATGTAGTTTGTAATGCAACATACTTTTATTCTCCAATAAAAAAAAGAGAAATTGTGAAATGAATTGAAAAATTTATGGGTGTGGAAAATATTATTTAAAGAAACAGCAGACTACATTGTCTTTCTAAGCCTGGTTTGTTTCACTTAGCACAGTAATTTTCAATTCGGAAACATGTCATGACATTCTCTTTACAGCTGCATAAAGTTTCATCATGAATATTTACTTTTGTTTCTCTAACCATTCATCTGCTGTTGGGCGTCCACCTACTTCATTTCCTAGCTGTTGCATACAGTGCAACTATAATGCAAATCACAAGTATCTCTGTATGCTGACTTAATAGTTCTATGGGTACATATCCAAGTGCCCTAACTGGGTCATACTCGTTGTAGTTTCTGCTTTTTAGGAACTTCCATACTAATGTACATAGATACTCTATGAGTTTCCAACTCTACCACCATCAATTAAGGGTTCCTCTTTCCCCACACATTTACCAGCATCTGTTTTTAAAATTTTAAAGATTTATTTTGATCATTTTAAATTATGTGTTGGTGCACATAGATGTTGAGAGAGAGATGGGGGTAAAAAGAATATATTTTTCAAATGGTGTTTAAATATAAAGTGCTATAATAAATACCAATATTTGGTAATTTAAGCATTAAAAGCTTTGGAAAAAAATGTTCTAGTGTTTGGCAAAAAAGTACCTGTTTTCATTAGCTATCATTTTGGAGTTAACCAGTATCTGGCTAGAAGACAATGAAAGTATGCTTATACCTTTAGTAGTAGAAAAATGTGCATATTTTAACATAAATAACACATAAATAACAATCTAAAATAAAGATAATAAAACCATATCAAAATCATTCATAATAATAATAAACACCAGAGTGAGACCATTTACTTTTCTATGAGCATCAGCCTGCAAGTTTTAGACTCAAGCATATTTGTAAGTACACTGACACACTTTCTACACAATTTATTTTCATTTATTTACACATTATATAAAACTTTGGATTATCTAAAACTGTATCACTTAAGCAGGAGACAGATTAACCATAGCAGATATACATAAACTAATGACTTGATAAGCAGTATTAGTTTTTTTGTATTTTTTAATTGGCGTTAATGTTCTCATTTAACTATCATACGTACCTATGGACCCCAACTGCTCCAGCATCATTCTTTCCTACATAAAAATTAATGATGCCTATTTTCTTAATTTTTCCTTATTTTTAAAATTTATATGACTGAAAATATGTATTATTTTATCTGATCCATCTAATTAACATCACGTTTCTGAGGTTCCTCTGTTCTCCCCACACTGGTATGGCATTCACTTTCATTGTGAATATTACTTAAAAATAATTAAATAAACATACCATAATTTCTTTATTGATTCCTTACTTTCATACTCGGTTATAGTTTTCTAAATTTGTCTATCAAGAGTGCTAGAGCATTCTTAACATATCTTCTGAGAGTAAACATGTACACATTCTTCTGTTTGTTTTATACCTAAGAATGGAAATGACCAAGTCAGAGGATCTTGGGAGTAATCTTTTACTGTGTTTAGCTTAATTTAGAATATACGTCAGTAGAAATGGACATTAATCACACATCGTTTTACAGGGATTAAAAAACAGGGACCTGTGTGTAAAGAGATTTCTTACTGGATCTAGGAAATACCAGCTATAAATATAGGGTAAAACCTGATTGAAAATCCACCAAACACATTCACTGTGCTATGTGTTTTCTTAGAATTAAAGAGGAAAGGAGAAAAGATGTGTTCTCATCTTTCTTAGACCATAGAACTGTGCAATACAGTTCAGGAGACAAAAAAAAAAGCATGAGCTAATGATCTCATAACTCAGTCTTTGGTTTTCTTCTGAATGAAAGGAACACGAGCTTCAATCATCACATAACAATGTAATAACCATGTAATACAGTAAATCCCCAAATGGTTCTTCCTCTGGGGAAGGAAGTTCAAACTGATAGAGAAGGAAGGAATAGTTAGTTAGCCATGGAGAGAGGAAGCACAGCGTCTTTGCGAACATAACAGCATGCTCTCAGAACTTGACAGTGGGGAGACTGGCTATACAGAAGACTCTGGAAGGGTAGAGAACACATAGCAGAGAATAGCTTTCTCCATTGCTACTTGTAGAAATGATCAGTAGGAGTAGAAAATTTATGAGGATATGTGAACATAGTAATGAATGAAGGCACAGAAAAGCTGCTGTGTGAAAAAAGTTATGGATGAGGGTTGTATATTTCAGCATGAAGCCTATTTTAGGGGATGGTTAGAGAAAGCATTTGTCTTATGAATGCATGAAATAGATCAATAGAAATCACTCAGCCATCAATTTGAATTTTATCAGAATATTTGAAATTTGTTCCTATTACATTTTCTACCATTACAGACACTCTCTGTGAATTTGTTCTGGGTTTAGTTTATTATCCTGAATCTAATAAAAATATTTCATCTACATAGCACTGTCATTAAGATGTCTGTAAGTATTTTATTTCAATTTAACAGTGGGGAAGAGACACTTAACAGCATATGCAATCAAAAGGAAATGTATCTTGTCTATAATTTCATATACAAGTTGTCTCATTTAAGGCTTGATTGACTCATGTATTTTCTTGTCAGGAACTATTTTATGAATTAGTAAAAAATTGACATTTTTGGTATTTAAGTGTGTATGTGTATTGTTAATATTTGTGTGTGGTGTTGCATAAGCATGTATATGAATGCTTATTCAGAGCCCAGAGGTCAGCCTTATGTATTGTTGCTCAGGAGACATCTACCTCATTTCTTTAAAACAGAATCTCTCACTGGACCAAAGTCCTGATGATCCAGGTGGGCTGGCTGTTCATAGAAACCATAGATCCACTTATCTCTCTATTTCTTGATCACTAGGATTACAGGAATGTGCGACCACACTCTGACTTTTACATGGATGCTGGTAATAAAATTCTGGTCCTTCGTGGCTAGCACTTTATTGACTGGTATATCTTATCAGCCCCCCAAAATTGTTTTGCTTTGTTGATTTTTTTCAATATAGATTTTCCATGTATTTCTGAAAGTTGCTCTGAAAAACTTTTTTTAAAATAGAGAAAGGTTGAAATGTAAAATCAAAGTATATTTTTATTTTCCTCTACTTAACTCAATTTCTGCCTTTTAAATTAATTTATCATCTTGCATCTAGATAAGGTTTTCTGGAAATGTATCTTGCCTCATATCCCTGGGAAATACAAAGATCACCTCCAAATACATACAGCATGAGACTTCAGGGGCAACCTTCAGTAAATTCACCCTGAGAACACCTCTTCCTTTTCCTACATTCCAGAATGCTGGCCTTACAACATCAACCAAACCTATTTACTTCCTCCTTGTCCCTGAACATATGGTCTTTTGTCCACAGAGACTCTCACTCTCACCATCTTGAGACAAAGTATCATTCTTTCAAATATTACTCGTCCCTAAAATAAAGTTAAACCCTAATATTTTAATTCCATTTTCTATATATATTCCAGCTCACAATGACTACTCACTTATTCATTTACTTTCATGACAAATAGCATTTATGTGAGTTACTTTAAATAGTTAGCAAACTGGTTTGTAGGATATATTTTAAAATCATTAATAAAAATTATTATTTATCTCTCATGTGTGTGTATGTGTGTGTAAGAGATCTTAATTTTTCTTTATATACTTAGCTCCAAAATCACAAGGCTTCCCAAGCACATTCTCAAAATTGAGGAGGTTGATTGACCCATTGATTAGGATATCATTCTGAGGTGTTTTATTAAGCATGATTTAGCAATCTGGTTTGATTGTTATTTTCAAAGTTCTAACTACAGTAAAGGATGTAAGTATTCTACTTACACTGTTTAATCTTTCTTTGTAATCCTGTCAAATTTTTTCCAACTGTTAGAGAGAAAGCCAAAAATTAGATCTAAAATGAAAGTCACTGAGCCATTTGGATATTCAAAGCTATTGAAAAGGGAAAAACAAAATGCTGCTGAAATGTGTTCTACTCTCACAGCAATTTTGAAATAACATATGGCTGAAAGTGTCCTTGTGATGTTTGTTTATGAGATCTATGACTAAATATAAGCCTCACAAGTGCACATTAAGATGTCATCCCAGGAGACAGAAAGGATGTAGATGGGGAGAAGATGGATCTCTTGGTAAAACACTAATTGTTACATCCTCATTTCAGATCCCTAGAACCCTTGTTAAAGGACAGACAGACATACAATCCAGGCTATAATCTCAATCCTCAAGAGAGTCTCTGGGGTGTATAGCTAATGCAGGAAACTCTGCGTTCAGTTGGTAGACTCTGTCTCAATATGTAATGTCTAGGAAGATTGCTACAACTGTCCTGTACCAAACTCTGGCTTTTACAGACCCTTCCATATATATGCACCTCCAAACAACTCACCCACATACATGTAATAAGGTAATTTAGGGGACATTCAGAATTATACGTATAATATTTACAAATATCAATTTAGAAATTAATTCATATGAAAATATTACATACATCTTAGGAAATATTTATTTACTATTAACAGCAATATATGACTGAAATATATATAGATGTAATGCATGCACCTACTCATTTAATAACCACAGACTGAACACCCATCATATGATAAAGCAAATTTAAAATGGAGACCAGGCTTGAAAAATTCCTGAGCACAAAAAATTAATTAGACTGTAAAAGTATCTTTAAAAATACTAAAACTTCAAACACAAGCAAAATTAATTTGTATCATTTTCAGTAAAAGTTTATGACAGACAAAAACAAAACTTGAAATCTGCCAATCACAGACAACTAATTAATATATTTGTCATTGTGTCACTGGATAGTTTCCCCTAAATCTGAAATGACAAATTTACAAATGTAAATAGTCAAGTAAACCTTTCCATTTATTATCTTCTCTAAAAGCTGGTTCCTCTGGTGCTTTGTTGCTGACATAGTGACCTCTTCCCGCTCTGTCTTTCTTAACTTGGGGTTAGTTTCTTAGTCAGTTATGTTGTTTAAACTGCTGTGGTTCAAGATTATTTTATATATATATTGTTAACTATAAGTTAAGTAGAGAGTAAGAAAGAAGTTGACACTGGGATTAATAGACAAGATGCAAAGTCACAGAGAAAGAAGACATTGATAAAATGCGGCCAGTTCATTTACAAGACATAGAAAGTAATGATTGAAAGAATATTGATTGTCTACACTGAAGGCATTTTTTGTAAAAAAAATACAGCTTAACCTAATCTCCACTAGTAAGATGACCATGCAAAAATATAGTTTTATTTTTAAATTTATTTTTAAGTATAATTTGATATTTCCAATTTTCTGAGATCACAAAATGCCTATTATTTTCAGACAAAAACCTCTGCGATGTAGACATGTGTTTTAGGCTACATCTGTGAGTAATACTAAAAACACTAAAATGATGCTTTATAAGATTTAAAGAATGAGATAGAAACGATTATGGCTCATGATTCTTTTCCTTTTCTGATCTCTGCTTCTATCATAAAATTTTCCAATTTCTGTAGCCTACATATTATTGTTCTAAAAATGATCTAATAATTAAATTATTAGACACAAATGTTGTAGGACATCAATAAAAAATAACTGTACTAGAAATGGGTATATTTACTAACAAAAGTTTACCCTTTAAAGAACTTCATTAGTCATTCCTCCATCAATGTAACAAAATATGTAGAATATGCCAATTTTAATTTAAAAAATTGATTTGGCATATATTTTGGAGCTTTTTGTCCATGACTAAATGGACCCTAACACTTCCAGGCAAAACAATTTATTAATATATAATGACAGAAGGCATGGTGTAGTGGTTTAAAAGATGGTTGTGATATTTGTACATTCTAATGTCAGTCAAAATGGCACTTTTTGAAAAAATAAAGAGGTATGGCCTTATTAGGGTAGGTGCAGAGACTATCTTTTTAATATTTTGGTAAAGAATATGCCTTCTCTTTGCCCTTATCTAAAAAAATATGCCTTATGCTAAATTGAGGAGTTTTGAATTAACAGCATTGGCAGAGATTTCAAGATAGCCAAGTATTGACTGCTTTACTTATTAGTGGCCACTCTTATGCAGATCTATAACAAAAGAAGCAAACTAAGTAATTAAAAATAAAAGAAATCTGTTTAGGTATAGAGGAAGACAAGGAAGTAAAATAGAGCTAAGTCTTTTGCTCAAAGAAATACAAAGTTTGAAGAAAAGTCTGATATTAAATGAAATAAAATTTGACCTCAAAGAAAGACACCATCAAGCTAAGCTTCCAACTTGTGAAAAGTTAAATAAAAGCTTAAGCAATGAAGGAAATATTCAACAACAGAAAGCTGATGCAGATGTAATTAAATAAGAGGGCAATGTTCCACATCCAACAAGAATCAGAACTTGAAAGCTTTGGCCAACTGGTTATGGTTTTACAGTCATGGATACAAGAAAGAGGTTGTAGACTCTCACCTCTTTGGCTAAGGGAAGCTGCTGAGGCAAGACACGTAGCAGGGGTGTATCTGGATGGAAACTCAAAGAGGGCATTTTGTGAAGCCAGAAAAGCGAAGCCTGGATTGCTCTGGAAACCTCAAAATATTGAAGATTCTACACTCTTAGGATACGTACTTAGGAAAGCTGTCAACAGGATATAGTACCAGCCCAAAGACAGAAGTGTGTTGTCTTCAAAAGCTAAAAAGAGTTGGAGATCTTAAAAGCACTTTGATATTAGAAATGGAGATTTAGTGTTTAAAATTTGTCCTGTGGTTTTCAGTCTTTCTTTGTTCCAGTATTTCCTCACTATGTCCTCTCTCTGCCCCTTTGCGATGGTAATATATATTCTGTACTATTGTATGTTGCATGGATCATAACTGGTCCTATAATAAAAACCCAGAGCCAGATGTTGTGGAAAATCTGAAAGATCAGAGACAGAAGAGTAAACCACAGTCACTTCTCACCCAGCCAATTCCTCAGGCCAAAAGGAATAGATTCATGAATTCTCAGATTGAATGCCTCTGAGTACTCATCTTAAAGGAAAAGGGACAGACTCTGTCTCCTCCTGTTTTATATTTGTTTCTCTATCCTGCTATATAACTTCCTGTTTAACCTTCCTACTGCTGGGATTAATGGCATGTGTGTTTCCCAAGTACAGGCACCAGAGGACTGGGATCTCAAGTACTAGGATTAAATATGTGTATATATGTGTGCTACCACAGCATAGCTTTGTTTCTCTTTTGGACTGGATGTAACCCAGTGTAATCTTGAACTCACAGAGATCCAAGTGGATCTTTGGCTCTGGCTCCCAAGTGCTAAAATTATTGATATGTGTCACCACTCCCTGACCTCTAAGGCTCACTCTGTGGCTGGCTCTGTCCTCTGATCTTCAAACTTTATTTCTTTAGAATATACACAATATTTCATCATAATTGTATGTTTGAAATATGTGTTATGCTTTCTTATTTTTATTTAATAGTGTTTGCAATAAAGATTGCTTTAAGGCACCTAGGAGACTTTGAATTTTAGAGTTTTAAACTATGAGAACTTCTGAAATTAGACTAAGTGCATTTTTGCTTTATAGTATGGCTACAAGCCTTGGGGGACCAGAGGGAAATATAATGGTTTGAATAAGAATGTCCCTCATAGGCTCATATATTTCAATGCTGGTCACCAGGCAAGTAGTGAGACTATTTGAAAGGATTATCAGGTGTGGCTTTCTTAGGGAGGGTGTGGTATTGTTGGAGAAAGCATGTCTCTTAGGTTGAGCTTTGAGCTTTCAGAAGCACAAGCCAAGTTCAGGAAGAACTTCTTTCTTCCTGATGCCTGTGGCTCAGGATGTAGAATAATTAGCTATCATGTCTGCCTGCCCTGAGGATAGTGGACTAAATATCACAACATATATGCAAGTGCAAATTAAGTGCTTTCCTTGATAAGAGTTGCTCTGGCCATGGTGTCTCTTCAGAGCCATAGAACATTGACTAAAACACAAAAGCCAGGGTTAAAGGAGCATTCCACAGTTCTTTTTGAGGTCATACAAAGATCAGATCGTTAACTAATTTCCACCTCTTAAAGTTTATTTCACCTCCTAGTAACACTACGGACTGTGAATAAGTCTTCTATACAGGGTTCTTGGGGAATACTCCACACCCAAACTATAGCAAGAATGGAGCTACCCATCCTTATAAAAACCTTAGTGAAAGATAAAGTGTAGGGTTAGAGGGAAGGTCTGGACAGAAATACTTGGGCACTAAGAGTTTTATATGCCCTACCCAACACCCATAAAGACTGTATGTTTTCTAATTTGGTCAAGTGATGGATGGTTAATGAGAACAGATTCTTAGGAAGTATGAAAAGAATCTATAAGCCAGCGTTATCATTGATTCAATATATCTGTCACCTAATGTACCTACGTATTTTTAAAACTCTGAAAAAGTCATTGTCTTAAGAGGAAATAAAGGAGCTGAAAATGATAAGATCCAGATATTCCAACATGACCGCCATAACTTTCTGAAACAATGAAATAAGTAGAACTGTTTCCTTTATAGAGAGAATACTGAGAACAAGGCAGACAGGTCTAATGCAGAGTCTGTGTGAGTGATATGTGCTTCCACTGAGAACCAGCACCGTCTTCTCCATGAAGTCTTGTGTTTTACCACAGCCACTTCAGTTGCCCATGTGGAACCACCATATCATCTGATTCTTTGAACATACTTCCCTGGATCATACTTTTTAAAAAAGCCTTAGAGTTTCACTTCCCTAATTCCTTTTAAGGTTATGGTGTGATAGTATCTTATCATTAATAGTGCTTAAGATTTTTTTAACATATTTACCCATAGTGCTTTTTGTTTGTGAAATTTTCAATGCTTTATTCCTATAATACATGGGGATGGCCAGGTTATTCACAGATTCCATGCAAATAAATCTTGTATATGATGCTTTCTAGGAAAGATCATCATAACAACCTCTGATTGTTGGCCTTCTGCACAAAAAAGTGGCCATAATTTAGATGGACTCTGCTTCATATCATCTTCAACCATACTAAAAATATGTGTATAATCTAGCAACACTTCTGCCAAATGAGATCTAGTCAAGACTTTAAAGTGAAAGTAGTTTCATATATGTTGTCCACTGAATTTGGGTTGTACAACATTAGGAAGGGTGGTGCATAAGATAGGTAAGAGAAGAAATTGTTTATCATTGAAAAAATATTTTGAACCAATTTATTCTCCAGGAAATATAGAGAAGGTACATTTTCTCCCTGTGGCCCCAAGCTATAAAATGTTTATCTGGAAAACAAAACAAAAACCAAAACCAGAAATGTTATCATATCGCACATGAGCCCTTAAGAAACATCCTTTCTTTAAATAAATTCCCCTTAGTTAGATTTAATTATGTTTAGAGTAGTGAACTTAGGCACAAAAGCATGAATGCAAATTAAATTACTGTCTAGACAAAGGCATCATAATATTTCCCCTTACAGCTGTATCCTGCTTTCAATGATTCCCCAAAAAGATTTACCTAAATCAAATTTCTGATAATCAATCACACTGTAAATACACTGAGTAAACTTGTTATTTAAAGGACTGTCCCAGAGTGAACAGGAAAAACAATAATCCTTGGTGACATTGCAATCTTTAACTGCCTTCACTGTTGTATAAATGTGTCTTTACATTTGACAAATCTTTCTTAAGAGATGTCTTCTAAGAAATGTTGAACGGTCTGTTAATATTAAAAGAGGATTGTTTATCTAGTCCCACCCCAATCATCATTATGTTAGTGACATTTTTGCTATTGTTTCAAATACTGGAAATAATCAAATTAACAAGAGAAATGGTTCAGTTTGCCTTACAATTTATAGTTTCTAATCTATTCTCTAGAAAACCCCTCATTTTTATCTCTGATGTGTGTATATCACGTGAGAGGTGTGCATGATATAGCAAAGCCTTCTTCAAAGTGGTTAGGGTGCAAAAAGGAGTAATGGGTTTGGCATGGAGACCACTGCTCTCAAATATATGCATTCAATGACAGGAAGACATCTTACTAGGCTCCACTCATTAATCAAATGATATCATGCCAAAAACAAAAGCTTCATTCAAATATAACTCTTTGTGGGACAACCCAAATCCAAACTACACTGCTTTCTTAAACTGTACAAAGCCCATGAAGAACATAAATCCAGATGAATGAGTTAGGTTTCTAACATATCTTCTAAGAGTACATTAGAAGGAACTTGTTACAAACTGAAGACTTACATAACTTTGGGGAGAGTTTCAGGAGGAAGATATTGTTGTAGTTTGAATATTCTAAGGAAGTTGGAATAATACTCTCTTGATTTCATTGGAAGGGTATTTTTCTTGTTGTTTTAAGTAATTTTTAGATTTTTTTTAAAATTAGATGTATATTGGAGTTTTGTCTAAATGTATACCTATGTCCTACATGTGTGCAGTGCCCTCAGAGAGTATAAGAGGATGCTTAAGTATAAGTATAAATGCTTAATGGAACTGAGTTATATATGGTTGTTAGGTGCTACGTGGCCACTAAGAACTGACACTCAGATCCTTTACAAGGGGAGCAAGTTCACTAAGCCACCACTGAAACATATTAATCCTCTCATCTAAAGATGAAAAGGATAAATCCTAAGTCTATGATAGTCAGGAAAGCAGCAGACACTCACACTGAACAGGAAGGAAAATCAGAACAATCATTTAAAAAAAAATGTTTACAAGTTTCTGTGCTTAGTTTTTCTGAGCAGGACTCTCAGTATGACCACCCACTGTTTTTCTTCATTGATGCAGTGAATTTTCATTCATCTTACTGTGGAATGTCTCATTAATTCTTCATTTTCGAAGACATCTTCACTTCACAAATATATTCACATAAACCTCAGTTTATCAGTTGGAAATTCTGAATTACTATCAGTCTAGTTATAAATTCTTTCATCACAATGAACTTTAATCCACAAATAAAAAATATGGACCCTTATTTTTCATAAGGTATATCATTTGTGACATTTTAAGAAATTCAATTTTTCAATGAGTAATACCATATTATTTATTAATACTTGTTAACC
Organism: Phyllotis vaccarum; assembly: GCA_033318265.1. Taxonomy (NCBI): domain Eukaryota; kingdom Metazoa; phylum Chordata; class Mammalia; order Rodentia; family Cricetidae; genus Phyllotis; species Phyllotis vaccarum. The sequence goes on from JARWLC010000011.1 coordinate 110,230,529, forward strand.
TTTTACTGAATCACATGTTATATGTCCTATGATAACCACAGATAAAGATTCTCAATCAATCCCTTCACTCACTTTATGGTAATCAACGTTGTACTTTGTGGGTCTTTAAGTCACAAAAGTGATGCAAAAATAGTGGAACTGAACAGAGACAATTTCCTGAACCCAGTTCCTGAAGTTCTTTAATATTTGGTATTATGAATCCTGGACAGCATGCAAAACTATAATACAGAATTGATCTTTAAAATATTTTGCTAAAATTACTTTATTGCCTTTTGAAAAAAAATTACTTGCCAGAGAATATGCTAAAAACAAAAATACTTCGCAAGCATAAGTGTTGTTCTTTTACAGGGTCCGTGCTATTCTCTGTGTCATTGCAAATATAGTACATGTCCTGTCAAAGCAAGTATTCTTATTCCTAAATTCCAATATTTTACATCTCTACATGCAAAACTATATATTACAGACACCATAAAGTACAAAGAGTTTAGAGAAAAAGTGTCTTTGAAGGTGTATATTTAAGTGTCTCATGATGCAAAGACTGAGAGAGGTTTGTGAAGGGTTGTATAATTTTGAACACTCCATGTCAAAACTCAAGCCTGCCATTCTAATGAAGAGATAAACTCAGTTAATCAGAAAAAAATATGGAATATTTGAGATGGTGGACACTGCTGATATATTACTGCATTCAAAATCACTGTAGAAAATAAAAATAGCATAAAAGTACATGGTCACAACAGCCAAGAACTCTGGAGAATAATCAAGAAAACCAGAATAAATCTAAGAGATGTGAAAAGAAGATGGAATAAATGTTAGAGGAATAGGTAATTTAGTTAATGAAATTACAACAAAAATTTTCCTAAATCTAAAGGAAAAGTAAAAATTCACTCATTAAAATCTTTTAGAGCCTCAAATAACCATGAATACAGAAGACTCTCTCCATAGTACATTAAGGATGCCAAATGAATACAGAAGACTCCAAAATACATTAAAGATGTCAAATTCACAAAGCAATTAATAGTAAAAGTTGTAAGGGAAAAATGTCAATTCACCTATAAAGGTAGAAACATCAGTTCTGTCATCAATAACTCTCAAAATAAAAAAAAAAAAGACAATCTCAATAACAAAAGAAAAGAAATGATAAAAATTCCACCAGAGAACTAGCTGAAAAAGAGACAGGAGGAAATGTACTATATTCAAAGCATTAAACCAGCACACACCTGAGACTGATAGGGGAGAAAGATTAAAACAATAACAACAATGATAACAATACACACACACACACACACACACACACACACACACACACACACGCAACTGAAACCAGCCAGAGGACAACCAACAACATTTTTAGAGATCAGTAAGCATTTCTCAATAACAACACTAACACCTAACACAGATAAATAGCCTCAATACTCCACTCAGGGGACACAGGTTGGCTGGCTAAATTAAAAAACACATCATACTCTATTACATGTCCCAAAACATGCCTTAACAGTAAATACATCCACAGACTGAGAGACAGGGCATAGAAAACAAGAGAAAGAAAATTGAAAATACACTGGGGTACCTTTTTCAAAGATAATGAGTTATTTCAACATCTGAGTTTAATCTTTAGATAAGTCATTCAAATTAAAAATCAACAAAGAAATCTCTCAACCTTGTATCACTTTCCCCTTAGAATATTGTCTAAATTGATGATCTTTATATAGCCTGTCCCGACTTAATCTCCCTAATATTTTACTTTGTCTTTTGTCTTAAAGTCAACTAATATGACAAGTATTGACATGATCCTTTTACAATAATGCATACAACTCTAAAATTTGACAGGATCAGTTATGTAGATTAAATAAATATATTGAGACACTTTACACCCAATCTTATCAGAAAATCAAACAAATTGCAACTTCAGATGTCTCTATAGAAACAGTAAATTTCTAAGATTTTAATAATTTCTTATTTAGTTTCAGTGAGCATGGCTAATAAAACACCAGGTCACAGGAGTTAATATTTCTCCATTATTTTCTTTTTAAAAACCCTGTGCTGCCTAGCATGACCTTGAATTATTAGTTCTTCTGTCACAATCTCATAAATGCCCAAATGACATCCACGTACCAGCATCCTCAGCTATCCCCCACATTTTGTATATCTGGATCTGGCTAGATCTCATCACATAAGGAATCTAAATCAGTCATTTTTGTTTTTCTGAACCTATTACCTGGTGCATTTACAGTGGTGGATTAGTTATAACTATGATGCTATATGAAGATCTTTGGAGTTTGGAAATTCATGAAAAAGAGAAATCCAATTTTTCTAATTTCTAGAGGTCAAGTTTTTAAAAATGAAGGTGTGGGTGGATGTGCAGAGTAGTAAGGACTGCTTTCTCTACTTTTAATATCTTGATTTGACAACTGCCTTCCAGAAAAAAAAAGGCATCACATATATTGACAATGACGGATTAAACACTAATCTATCCATGAGGGTAGAGCTGCTGTAGCTGAGTCACTTACTTTACTAAGAATCTTGTGTTTTAATACAATCACAGGGGATATAAGTTTTCAAATGAGGTTTGGAAAGACATAAACATATCAAGAAGCAGTAGAGTTTCATATCTTTCCTTGTCATATGTCTCAAAAGACTGGAGAATTAAAACCCAAATGGAATGAGAAGAGAACTATTTGAGGGCTGTGTTTTTAGAATAGGACTGTGGGGCATCTTCAAGTAAATAGCACTAGTGTCTCTGTCTCACTAAAATTAAGTAACAAAATTTTAACTCACTGCTTGGTTTCCTACATTGTTTTAGTTTGTGAAACTGACTTTAGTCCACTTATCACTGCCATAAATATAAGGAAAAAGGGGAAATGCAGTATCTGTTCTTATCAAATGTACATGTAATAGACAGGTAATATGCTCTACAAATGTACAACATAAATGTAGACTGTGTTTAAAAGCCAAAGAACAAAGTGAACGTGTTTTGAATTGTTAAAGGCAGAGGTGGATGTTTAATTTCTAACCTACATAGATAGAGATTTTGGCCTTTTAAACAATTAGTTAGCTCTCCATATCTGTTCAATTTTTAGGATTATTTTTATACTTATTATTTTTAACTAGTCAACTAGTGGTGGGATTTCATGACCATTTTCTCCTCTACACAGGAAATTTATCTGGTTTGAAGTCATGTATATCTTGTGCACTCTAGAGCAAGAGTACATCTGTGTGCAATCCATTTATTATGCCTGTGAAATACTGTTTATTTAATTGTATCCCCATTCTCTTGCTCTTCCAGTATCCTTTTCATCCATGAAGATCTTTTTGGCTTGTCAGGGATATGTCATTTAGGTCTTAGTTACTTTTCTATTGCTGTAATACATCATCATGACTAAGACACTTTATAAAAAAAACACAGTTCATTTGAGACTTAGACTTTCAGAGGTTAAGAGTAGAAGACCATTATGACAGAAGTATGGCAACAGGTAGGCAGACATGATGCTGAAGACCTTACATTCTAATTTACAAATAACAAGCACAGAGATACTTAAAATGGTGGAATCCTGTCCCCAGTTACATATCTCCTCCAACAAGACAATACCTACTAATATTTTCCAAAAATTTCTGTTAGCAGTTGCCCATGTATCCAAACACAAAAGCTTAAGTAGGGAGACCCATTCCTACTCAAACCAACACAAAGCCTGAGCTTTTTCTTTTCTTTTCTTTTCTTTTCTTTTTTACATATTGACTAGTTAAGATTTTACTATGTTAATTACCATCTATTGAAAACAGAAGTTTCTATGGTGATGGTTGAGAGATGCTTTAATCTATGTGTATAGCAACAGTTCATTGGGAATCATTGTAATACCATATCCACTTAGTAAAACAGTAGTATTGGTTCTCCTAAAGAACCTATGACCTAACTAGGCACAGGGTCTTGGCCCCTTTCTAAATGTCAGGTATAGGCTTCATCTCATAGAGCGAGCATTAAATCCAATCTGAAGGTGGTTGGTTACTTCAACAACATCCATACCACTAGTGCATCACTGAGCATATTTTGTTAGGCATGTCATTGCTGTAGTTTGGAGCATCCAAATCCTAGCTTGGATTGATTATATGGACTATGACTACTCTGATGACTGAATCAACAAACAGAAAGAAATGAATAACACATTTTGTTATTACCAAAATAGCCACTTATTTAACAACTTTTTTGTTATAATTTTTATTAAAAAATGTCATTTTTATCAATGTATCCCCATAATCCCCATCCCTTCACTCCTCCTAATCCCTTACAGTTAACCTTCAGCCTCATCCCTCCCCATCCACTCATCCACTCCCCCAAAAGAGCCAGAAGTCCCAAAGTGGCATGGTGCATCCACTCCAGGCAAGTCTGATTTTCTCATCCTAATATCAAGACTGGGTTAGGCATTCCTCTGCAGGGAATGGGCTCAGAGGTGCCAGCCCATGAAGAACACAGTCTGATCTCACCCCTAGTAGCTCTACATACTGCTCATGCCAGTCGAAAGTTGCCTACCCTTGGTGGGGCCTAGCTCCTTTCCCGATGGATCTTCAGTGGCTGTTCTTGATTCAGTGAGCTCCCCAGAGCTTCAGCTAGCTATCACTGTGGGAATTTTCCTCATAATGCCTATTCCATTGATCATACAGACTCCTCCCCGGCTCTCAGCCAGACCATGAGCTCTGCCCAGTGTTCAGTAATGGATCTCTATCTCTACCTCTATTCTTTGTTGAATGTAGGGTTCTGTGATGACACTTAAAGTATTTACTCATTTGATTATAGGGGAAGTCATGTTTAGGCACCCCCTCTTCTATTGTTTGGAGACTTGGCCAGGGACATTCTGTGAGTTCTTGGATGTTTCCCTAACACCAGTCTCTTCAACCCCACATTGGCTTCCTCTATTGTGATATCCATCTCTTTCTATTTCCCTTTTGGCTCCTTTCACTAAGCCATCTCCTTTCAAGATTTGTTCCCAACTCTTCTTAGTTTCAACTCGTTATGACCCCAGTTTGCTATAGTCATCTCTATTTTCTCTTCTTAGGAAATTTCTGGATATCTCTCTTAAATTTCTTCTAATACAAAGCTATTCAGAGGTTGTGGTTTCCAACTCAGATATTCTTTGATTTTTGTCTAAAATACACAACTTTTAATTCAACAGACTTGCGAGGTTTTTAGGGCACAATCTACTTCATTTACTATTTTTAAAAAATCTTATTTTTTGGCAGAAAATTCTTAGTGACTGCACTAATTTTTAACTTCTTAAAGTTTATCACATTCATCAGAGCACCATGTAGATTAATTAAAATGTTTTTAATGATCTTACATATGATTCGTGCATTCAATTTATAAAAAAATTAAGTGCATCCCACATTACCAATTGACACAAGTAATTTGGTAAGAGAAAGTAGAGTAAAATGGGTATTCCTCTTATTAAAATACACACAGATCTCTCACTTAAACATAGAAGGAAAACATAAACAGAGGAGAAAGATATATTTTCCACAAACACACAGATCACACAGATGCTACTTTGAAATCTATTAAATTGGTGATTTAGAACTGTGAAACAAGATTGAAGAATAGGAAAAGAAAGATTCATTCAGAAAATTTCTGTGTGTTTCTCTCAGTAAGGGCCAGTAGGAAAGGTAGCATTGTATAAGTAGCTAACTGAAGCTTATTGCTTACTTTTAAACATCAACTCTGATAAATATTTAATAATTCTGTCTTTAGGGTTTACTTTTATAAACAGTACTTATGTGTAATAGTGATATTTTATTAAGTGCCTGAGCAGACGAAGACTTTGGAGAATAAATGGTATAAGCAAGTAGTTGGTGTAAATCCATGTTATTTAGGTGTCTAAGTAATTGTCATTTATATTCTATAGTAAATCTAAATGAAAGGAGTCTATTTGATGCTAATCCATGTATCATGATCCCCCAAACAAAATGCTGCTATCTCTATTAGTTCTAATTAAATAACCAAATAATTACAAAGACACATTGAAAATATTTTTGTCTAAGAACATGTATAACTTGAGTTGCAATGTATATAAGCAAATCAATCCTTTCTTTATTTAAAACAGACTTCTTACTCTATATTCTAAGAATATAATAGTGGGAGCAGAGTAAGATCACAGCTTAGCAAGATCTGCAGAGACTGTCTTAAAACACTAAAGAAAAGACATTTGTGTTCTTATTGCAGAAGAGTCAAGAGAATCAGGTGCAAGACTATAGTCCTATTTTAATACGTCAAAACAGAGACACGAAAACTATAGTACTTATAAAGCCAAGGAATGAGTATAATTGATGAATTTATTGTTTGATACAGACACACACACTCAGAGAGAGAGACAGTGACAGTGACAGAGAAACAGAAAAAGACAGAGAAAGGAAAAGAAAGAGGTTTAAGACCAGTGTTAGACTTGAAACCTACAATTAGGCATGGAATGATATAACATGGGTATAGTTACTGCAGTGGCTGGACTCTTGTAGTATATCACTGTATGTCAGCCACATAATATGGCATCCAGGTTTAACCCATCCCTCCAGGTGGAGGTCAGATTGATGATGTTACAAGGCACTTTCCAGATTACTTGGTCTAGCATAACATCATGCATTTAGATGCAAAAGTAACAATCAGAAGAACACATAGGATACCTCAGTATTGGAGAAGTTTCTTAGAAATTATATGTTTCAAAAGATGTTATTTGGAGATCTTTAAATAAAACAGTGGCAATACTCCAAAAATTAACTCAACAAATAGGACCAAAGAAGTCTGAAAAATACAAGCATCCAAAAGACACACACAGAGATGAGAGAGAGAGAGAGAGAGAGAGAGAGAGAGAGAGAGAGAGAGAGAGAGAGAGAGAGAGAGAGAGAGAGAGAATACAAAAACAGGCTCAAATATTTTATTCTCTTCAAGAAGAGAAAAGGTCAGAGATTGAAAAAAAATCAACATTTTACTGAATAAAGAAAAGCATCTATGGAACAGAGTGAGGGATTTTGCCTTCATCCTTACACTCCACAGGGTTATAATATTATTGACTAAATAATCTCGTAAGGCACAGAAGTAAAGCACAACCAAATTGGAATTGAAAAGATCAAACTGACACTCTTTGCTCATGATATGATTTCACAGACATAAAAAAAAAGACAAACAAAAGTTTCCACATAAAATCAGGTACAACAAATAATAAATTCCCAAAAGAAGCTATGGGTAACCGAATAAAATAATAATATTGCTGGCTGCCAACAGTGAATTGAGTAAAACTGAAGTCAAAAGATAATCTCACATAAAAAGGCACAAATAAAAAAATCTAAGCAATCCTCTTTTATACTACTTATACACTAAAACAAAACAAATCAAACCACAAATGTAAAAAAAAAATACCCACAATGAAAAATAACATAACAGAAGTTGAAGAATGCAAAGATATCTCATGCTCATGTGTAGACAAAATGATATTGTTAAAGATTCATCTAATAAAAAACTCTTTAGGAGTGTACTAAAATTCAATGTAATAGCAACAAAGATGCCAATAAAATTTTCTACAAAGTCTGGTAAAAAGATTTTAAATTTATATAGAAATGCACAGATCCACAGAGACACTAGAACTTGAACACATACACACACACACACACACACACACACACACACACACACACACACAGAGAGAGAGAGAGAGAGAGAGAGAGAGAGAGAGAGAGAGAGAGAGCAACAAAGACAAAGAGTCAGAGACAGAGAGTGCAGATGTAACCTTTGAAAATGAACAAAGCTGGAGACATTACACTACTTAATTTCAAAACATAACGCAAAGCTGCTATAGCCCAAACATCATGATATATTTATTAAAAATTTCAAGCCAATGGATTGGAATGGAGATCCAGTGGTTAGTTTGCTCAATGACAGCCACATAGTTTAGACACATTTTCTAAGAATATATGATGGGAAAGGGGGTAGTCCTTTCAACACGTGGTAGTGGAAAGTTGAATGTATCTGTGCTGAAATATAAAAGTTGACCTTTATATCTCATCTGCTACCAAAATTAACTCAAACATATCAACACTTGAATGTAAGGCCTGGCACTGTGCTATTATTATAGGAGAATACAATGTCAGTGTTAGTAGTCCTCCCCTCCCCCAAGGCCCTGAAAGTATAGAAACAAGTAAAAAATAGACATAACAAATTGTACTACACTAAAAAGATTTTACACAGCAAAGCAAAAATCAACAGGGTAGAGAAAATACTGAAATGTGATAGAAAATACTTAGCAAATGCTAGGTTTGAAAATAAATTATGTTTATATTTCAAGGTAATGCTGAAAGCTTGTTAGGATTAAGAGGCCAATAAGAAGCAAATCAGAAACAAAAATGTGTGTCATCTGGACACAGTAAGACTGGCTAATATCACAAATTCTAAAACAACTTGTGCTGATGAATTTGTTGGGAAACATGAGAAAGTGCAATAGAGAAAGGTGACTGTGACCAAGGCACATTATATAAAGGCAGAAAAATACGTCATCAGCGAAATCTATTATTCCTTCCATTGAACATGCATTAACCATGAATAAAATTAGGACCCAATGAAGAATATTATTTGTACTATAAATTATTATACCCACATAGAAAATAATACGTAGTGTATTCAATGTAAAATTATAGACCCAACAATCATATCTTAGAATTCTAACTAGAGAAAATCAGAACGTCAAACAGACATCTGCATTTTCATGTCCATAGAATCACTGTCCATGACAGGCATGACAGAAACAACTTTACTACATTTCTAATGTGGATAGATTAAGTAGTTTATCCTGGGCTAAGGTTTAAGATACTGGTTTTTGGTTTTTTTAAAGGAATTCTGGGAAATGGCTCAATGAGTAAACTTGCCTCCCAAGGATTCTGGGGCCCAGAATTCTAAAAATAATTCTAGAAAAAGATATGATCTATCTGTTATCTCTTATGTGAAAGGCAGAGGCAGGAAATTCTCAAAGTAAGCCAGCTGATCTGATTAGTCAAAAAACTAAGTTGAGTTCATAGAGAAACCCTGCCTCAATATATCACATGGGAATTGATTGATCCAAATATATATGAAAACACATACATACTCATATGCATCTCTCACACACAGACATATAAATACACACATTCATGCAAACACATAAGCACTTATATGTGTCTACACACATAGGCACACAAACACATACAAATATCCAATAGTGTGACATATATAAGAAGAGAATAATGTTTAGCCATCTATGAGTGATGAAGTCCTGTCATTTGGTACAATATGGGCGCTACATTAAGTATACAAAATTGATAACAAAAAACCAATAATTCTTGGTCTCTCAATTGCAGCATCTGGGGCTAGAGAGATGGCTGGCTGAGCAGTTAATAATATTTGTGGCTTTTGCAAAGGACCCAAGGTTTGTTTCCACATTGGACAGCTCACAACTATCTATAACACCAACTACAGAGGATCCAGTGCCTTCTTTTGGCCTCCTTGGATACCTGAATTGACACTCTCACAGACATTGATGACACTGACACAGTCAGAGACACAGACACACAGACACTAACACTGACATAGATACTGACAGATACAAGTGCTGACACTGACAAAGACAGGCACAGACAGACACAGACGAATGCAGATGATGACACAGACATAGAAATATGTGCAGACAATGACACAGACAGACACAGACAGCACAGACAGACATAGGTGACACAGGCATGTAACACAGACACCAACACAGACACGAATAACACAGACAGGTGACACAGACAACAGCACAGACAGACACAGGTGGCACAGTCATTGACACAGACACAGACAGAGACACAGATACTAATATGGGCAGACATAGACACAGACACCAACGTTGACACAAAAGTTGATACAGACACAGATATTGATATAGTTTCAGACACTGACTCAGACACACATACATAATTTAAAATAAGAATAAATTTTTAATGTAGAATAGTCAGTTTTCTAGAACTTGAAAAAAGAAGAGTGGACAATAAAGGCAAGGGAAGGGCCAGTTGAGGAATGATTGTGGTAGATTTAGCAATGGATAGTTAATTACACTTTTATAGAAACAGGCTCTGGTATGCTATCACAGAGTAAGATCACTGTAGTTCACACTCCCAATTTTAAAGGGCAAGAAGAAAGAAAGTTTAAGGTTTTCACCATAAAGTAATGACAAACATTTGAGGAGATAAATATGTCTACCCTGATTTTAAGCATTATGCAATTACTATAAGAGCTAAAACATCATATGGTACCTAACGAATAGCATAATTTCCTATTTTGTGTAATAATTAAACAAAATGTAAAAATAAGTACAAATTGCTAATTGTCATGTAAAATTATTCATTAAACTGCTTATCTTAATAACCCATTAATCTTTATAGGTTTGCTATTGACTTTCTTTGAGTTACTGCACATTATTATGCATGAGACTAATTTTTCACTTATATAACAAAGAAATTATTCTGTGATATTTATTTAAAAAGTGTTTCCTGAAAATATATTTAATTGTCTTGATACAACAAAATATCTCTGGAAAATAAATGCCACCAAGAATTTGTTACTTATATTAACTACATAATTGCACAATACTACATTTGTCTAATATAACTTATTTAATTATTGAAATATATTTGATATTCACAAGGTAAATTTGTAGTTTATGTATAAATTATTAATATATATATATATATATATATATATTCTAGCAAATTGAGAATTTGCTACAATACTATAAATAATACAAATGTGGGACTATTTATCATGTGTACCCTTCTAATATTTTTAAGATTTTACTTTTAACTTTAATTATATGTATGATGGATGTATGTATGCTTGTTTGTACACATGGATGCAGTTTTCATGCAAACCAGAAGGCATCAGAGCTGGAGCTGGAGTGGTAGGCAGCTTGAACTGCCATACTAGGTGGTGGAAATTGAACTTGAATCTTCTGCAAAAGTAGTGTATGCTCTTAACTGCTCAGACATTTCTCCATCCCACATTTATAATTTTTAATTCAAGACAATCTTATTTCAAAAGATACATACCTCAATATAAGAAAGTAAGAAACCACTTGGCTAGCAAGACTGATAATTCCTTTTCATTTGTAAAACTGTAGAGAAATTTGGGGTGAAAAATCAAAATTGTTACACGTTTTACTCTGTATTTTCATTTTCAGAATGGAGAGAAAGAAGGTAAAAGAGAATGGAGGCCTTGAACATAGGAAATAAAGTAGAAAAGTATGACACCATACAACCCTATTTAGAAAAATACTAATTTTTCTTCTCCACATAGTATCTATACCAGGAACCTGAGTATAAACTTCTGAGACTACTATGAATCTTATTAAAACATAGCTATATTTTCAAGCAAATGAAATAATTTTATTACTGCTTAGGGTAAAATGAGAATTATTTAAGAGACATGTGTTACATTGAGAAAATTATTGAGTGGATGATAGGCTATATAATACAGGAAAATGGAAGATATTTTACAAATGGTTGAAGTTCTAATAAAAATATAATTTGTTATAAATCTTTACTTTAGAACTTGGTGTGACCTGTCAGAATGGCTCAGATCAAAAACACCAATGACAGCCTATGTTGGAGAGGATGTGGAGAAAGGGGAACACTCCTCCACTACTGGTTGAAATATGAAATTTTACAGCACTTTGGAAATTAGTATGATCGTTTCTCAGAAAATAAGAATCTTCTTTTCTCAGGACCCAGAAATTCCATTCTTGGCCATGTACCCAAAAGATGCTAATCTACAACACAAAGACACTTCCTCAATTATGTTCATAGCAGCTTTATTTGCAATAGCCAGAACCTAGAAGCAACTTAGATGTCTTTCAATTAAAAAGTAATTTAAGAAAATGTGGTAATTTATACAGTGGAATATTACTCAATTGTAAAAAATAATAATATCATAAAATTTGTAGGCAAGTGGATGGAACTAAAACAGTATATACTGAATGAGGTAACCCAGATATAGAAAAACAAACACAATATGTTCTCTGTCATACACGGATAGTAAACACATAGCAAATGATGAACAAAGTAGATTCCACAACCCCAGAGAAGATGGGTAAAGAGGATAATGGTTAAAATCTCCTGGGTAAACTGGAAAGGGGCATAGAGGGGTGAATAGGGGGGATTGGCTCAAGAAGACCAAATTGGGGAAGAGACTGAGAGGTGAGCAATGAGGGAGATACCCTGACAGAGTGAGCCTGGTGCTGACGTGCACACGAACCCATAAGGAAGTCCAAGCCAAGTCTCCTAGCAATGCTGAAGAAAGTGACTAAACTGTCCTTCCCCTGTAATTAGTTTGGTGAGTAACCTTAACTAACATCATAGAATCTACATCCAATGATTGATGGAAGCAAATGCAGACACCCACAGCCTAGCACTTGTCATAACTCCTGGAGTTCTGTTGAAGAGATGAAGGAACAATTAGAGGAGCAAGGGGAGGGGCAAGAGCTCAATAGAGACGACCACAGGGACAGTTACCTGAGCTTGGGGGAGCTCACAGACTCTGGACTGACAGCTGGAGATCCTGCATGATTCTAAACTAGACTCAATAAATGAGGAAGAGATTTGCTCTAATCAAGCTGTTGATGGGCCCTCTCGCTATGGGACCAGGAAATGTCATGGTTACATGAACTGACTATTTGGAGCCCACTCCCTGTGGTTAGATGCCTTGCTCAGTCTTGATAGACAGAGAAGACAGGTCCTTATCAACTTGATGTTAGCCTGCATTGACTGCTCATGAAAGGTCTTACACTCTTTAAAGAATGGAAGGGTGTAGGTGAAGTTTACTTAGAAGGCACCAGTGCAGGATAGATATTTATTAAAATATAAACCAATACTCACGGTACAGGTAACAGTTTATAGCAGAGCCTGAACAGGGACTGGAGTCTGGAACGGTGGATGAGCAATGGACGACGGACGATGGATTCCGATCCTGTCTCTCCAACAGCCAGGAACCAGGAAGAGAGTCCTCGTGTCCCAGAAGTCCCTTATCAATGGGGTTGGCCACACCCCCTCCAGGTTGGCCTCATCCCCTCCAGGAACTCGGGACCCTGGATAAGCATCTTAGGACCTTATCAGCTGACACCTGAATCCCACTACAGAAGGGGGCATGGAAGGTGGGGAGATGGGAGAAGGGGAGGGAGGGTAACAATGGAGGGGGTGTAAAAGGAATTATATTAATAATTAAAAATATTTTTAAAGAACTAGAAAAAAATTGATAAAAAAGTAAAATTAAAAACTTGGTGTGAAACAACTGGAGATCATTATGTTAAGTGAAATCAGTCACTCATGGAAAGATAATTTCTACATGCCCTCACTCATATGTAAACTCGAAAAAGAAGGTTTAAAAAAATGCTACCATACATAAAATTTGAAAAAAGAATAGGAGAATATTGGGTACCCGTGCCTATGATAGATGGAAGGAAGGATTGAAGAGTGGTTGATTAAGTTATTTAAAGAAGAATAAAGCCTTCTAGTTCTACTGTCCTACTGGACAACAGGTTGATAATGGATTGTAGTAGTATAATACATACATACACATATGAATATATATAAGAAATGATTTGGAGTAATCACAAATATATAAAATATTTGATAAGACAGGTATATTTACCATGATTTAAACATTGTATGATGTATATATTCATAAAACCCATACTTAACATTTTTATCTGGCAGTTAAAACATCTTCAGAAGTGTAAATTGGAAAATGTGTCAGAATATGACTAATGTCTGTTTAACTATTATCCTAAGTGAGTCCTCAAGACAAAACACAGATCAATAAGAAAACCTTTACAGCAAATATTTTTACTCAACAAAGAAATGAATGGCTGTCAGTCAAATATTGCTAGAAGGTAAATGTACTGTTTCCAATTCCCTGTCACCAGTGCCTTAAAAAAGAGGCTTCAACATTGAAAAGACCTACTTAAACTTGATGTGCCATATTTTGTTCAAGCCCATGGGAAACATTTCTCTTTCTGAATGGAGAGAGAGAAAGAATAGATGGGGAAGGGGGTATATGGGTTAGAATGAGGAGAAAGGAGGGAGGGGAAATTGTGGCCAGTATGCAAATAAATAAATACAAATCAATTAATTAAAATTAAATGTAAAAAATATAGTGGCTTAGAAGATCTTTCAACAGTGCATAAACTTTGGAAGAAAAATTATTCATAATAACTAATTTTAGCTCACTTACCATGGACTAGATAAACAAAAATGACTTGAATGCACAGAGCTCCATAAGCCAGAGACTTTAAACTTCATAGCTGTAGGAAGTTAAAAAAAAAAAAAAAAAAAACAAACAAAAAAAACCCCAACTAAACCTGATTTCCTTGGCTGTATTGCAGATGTAATCTCAGCTGGGACTGTTGATGGAATCAGTACAGTATAACTGTTGGCTCTTCAAAACAAAACTCACATAACATTTTTTTACACTTAAAACGTAGCGTATAATCAAGTTAAGACTAAACTAAATAGACTGAGCAAATTGTATTTACACGTTGATATATTTACAAACACATATACATAATTTTTCAAAAAGAGGCCATGGTTTTAAGGGAAGTGGATGGCACAGAAGTAGTTGGATAAAATGAGAGGATATTATATAATTACATTTTAAATAAAATATAATAAAAATTTTAAAGAGTATCCAATTAAGTTACTGTTCACATTTTATCCCCTCCAAACTTTTTTCTTCACTTTTTGTTCTAATTTCTAATGTATTTTCAGCAACAATCATTAAAGCCTTTGTTTATACAAGTCATATCTGGGGCTTCTATGACCTTTTACTTCCTTGAAAGAGATATTTTTTTCAGATTTTTTCACTGTTATAGTAATTTTTATATTACTATTTTAGAAACTGGAAGAGATCCTTCGTATTAGTAATTATTTTGTATTTATTTTCCTTGAGTATGTTGTATCTGATCCATATTTCTATGATTGGTGAACTCCTTGCATTGTAAAAGGATTTAACTGGTACTGATTAGGGAAATATTTGAGCTTGAAGGTAGAAATAGAAAATGACATAAGGGGCTTATCATTCTCTCTACACTTATTTTCTGTATATCCCTCCCTGTTTTTCCCCTCTCCTGTAGTGGGATTATGCTACATTGTAAATAATTGTCCTGCCTACTAATTTAATAAAAAGACTGATTGGCTGAAGGAAACCAGAAATTGTGGGCAGAGCTACCAGCCAGGGAAAACTCTGGGAACAGGAAGAACAGAGCAGAGATGCCATAAACACACCAGAAAAGCAGATACAGAGAACACCTATGCTGCTCTGAGAAAAGGTAACAAGCTGCATGGCTGAATAGGATAAGAATCATGGGTTAGTCTAAGAGCAAGAGCTAGCAAGTTATATGCCTGGGCCCAGGTCAATCAGCATACAATTAATGTAAGTGTCTGTGTGTTTCAGTGGAACTATGGGACTGTGGATCTATGGGTCATGACGAGGCTAGGCCAGAAAGTCCAGGCCAGAAACATAATACAACACTCTCCTGCTCCGCTCCCCTCTGATACACAACTTTAGTAAGGTAAACTGGATTGCTCATAATTTTCAATTACTGTGTATGCTCACACTAGCTGGGGAGTTGTGTCAAGCTTTTTCTAAGTTACTCTTGACTACTTAAGGGATCTATAAAGCAAAGGCTAACCAGGCTATTATCCGAAATCCCCAAGCAGTCATGAAACAGGAAGCACCTAAAAGAGACATCCAAGGATCCCGTGGGGAGGGAAGAAAAGAGAAGATATCCCAAGCAAATTAGGATCACAAGGGGGAGACAGCAAGGGGAGGTGGGAAGAAACCCATGAGAGGAGATGGTTGAGTGAGAGGAGCAACAAAGAGGGAGAACAAAGAAATGGATCTCTTGAAAGAGGAGCCAATATAGGGTTAGAGAGAAACCTGGTGCTAAGGAAACCTCAAAGTATCTACAAGATGTCCCTGGCTAGGACTCCAAGCAATAGTGGATAGGGTGCCTAAATAGGATTTCCCCAATAATCAAATGAATGAGCACCCTAATTGTCATTATAGAACCTTCATCCAGCAATGAATGAAGGCAGAAGCAGAGATACCTAAGTGCCAGGTTGAACTTAAATTTAAAAATATCTAATACAGAAGAATTTGTGTTTCTAAGTTTCCCAATATTGTATTAATATTTAAACATGCTTAAAGAAAACTGAATTTTTTTAAATGTGTATTTGACTGTAGAGGCATTGTGTGTGGGTACATGTATGTTTATGTGTCTGATTTTTTTCGCTTTCTGGATAAGGCAAGGGAAGGGGTTCTAACACTGAACTAAAATATCAGATTAATCTTTTATTTCAATATACCTAATGAAAAATGGATTTTTTGCATAAACATTTTCATTGGTTCACAATTTTATTCTTTTCCCCATATCTACCACTGACCCCACATTCCCCTCCTCCCAATTAAGCCTCATCCCTCCTATCCCATCACCCCCTCCATTTCTCAAGGGGGGCAGGGAATCTAAAGTTGGTCTGACATATCCAGTTGAGGTAGGTCCAAGTCCTTCTCCCCAGTACCATGGCGGAATAAGGTGTTTCTCTGTAGGGAATGGGATCCAAACTATGAGGAATAAACTCTGATCCTACTGCAAGATACTGCACCAACTGCCCATGCCATTAGACTATCATCTAAATTTGGAGACTTTAATTCCTTTCCATAAAGGTTCCTCATCTGTCATTTCAGGGTCCATGAGTTCCCAAAAGCTCATGTCAGCCATCTCTGTGGGTCTCCTCTCCTTCTCATGATTCTGGTCCCTTCGCATATTCTTTCTCTCTCTCTCTCCCTCCCTCCCTCCCTCCCTCCCTCCCTCCCTCCCTCCCTCCCTCCCTCCCTCTCTCTCTCTCTCTCTCTCTCTCTCTCTCTCTCTCTCTCTCTCTCTCTCTCTCTCTCTCTCTCTCTCTGTCTCTCTCTCTTCTTTTCTCTCTATTCAGCTGGACCACGAGCTTTACCAGAAGCTTAGCTATGGATCTCTGCTTCTGCCTTCATTTATTGCTGAATGAAGGTTCTATAATGATGATTGGAGTAGACATTCATTTGATTATAGGGGAAATCCTATTTAAGCATCCCCTCCACTATTGCTTAGAGTCCTAGCCAGAGACATCTTGTAAATTCTTGGAGGTTTCCTTAGCACCAGGTTTCTTCCTAGCCCCACAATGGCTCCCTCTATCAAGATATTTATTTCTTTGTCTCCCTCTCTGTTGGTCCTCCCCCTCAACCATCTCCTTCTCTCATGAGTTTTCTCACATCCCCTTGCTTGCACTCCCTTTTGATCTCAATTTGCTCAGGATATCTTATCTATTCCTCCTTCCCAGAGGGATCCATGGATGCCTCAGTTAAGTTTCTCTTGTTACCTACCTCTTCGGGGGATGTAGATTGTAGACTGATTATTTTTTGTTTTGTGTCTAAAATCCACTTATGAATGAGTACATACTTTGTCTATCTTTCTGAGTCCGTGTTACCTCACTCAGGATGATACTCCCCAGATCCATCTATTTGCCTGCAAATTTCAGAATACCATTTTTTAACTGCTGAGTAGTACTCCATTGTGTAAATATACCACAATTTTTTAATCAATTACTGAATTGAGGGGCATCTAGGATATTTCCAGGTTCTTCCTATTAAGAATAATGCTGCTAAGAACATAATTGAGCTAATGCCCTTGGGGAATGAATGTGCATCCTTTGGGTATACACCCAATAGTGCTATCGCTGGATCCTTAGGGAAATTGATTCCCAGTTTTCTGAGGAACTGCTATTCTGATTTGCCAAGTGACTGTACAAGTTTTCACTCCCACCAGAAATAAAAGAGTGTTCCCTTTGCTTGCCAAATCCTCTCACATAGGCTATCATCTGTGTTTTTGATCTTAGTCATTTTGATAGGTATAAGATGGTATCTCAGAGTTATTTTGATTTGCATTTCTCTAGTGGCAAGGATGTTGAACAATTTTTAAAGTATCTTTTGGCCATTTGAAATTCATTTGTTGAGAATTCTTTTTATCTCTGAAACTAAATTTTAATTGGATTATTTGATTATTTAGCCTCTAGTTTCTTGAGTTCTGTACATAGTTTAGAGATCAGTCCTCTGTCAGATATAGGGTAGGTGAAGATTCTTTTCCATTTTTGAAGCTGTCATGCTGTCTTATTGACCATGTCCTTTGGCTTCTAGAAGCTTCTGAGTTTCAAGAGGTCCCATTTATTAATTGTGTTCTTAGTGTCTGTGCTACTAAGTGGTGACCTGTGCCAATAAGTGAAAGGATATTTCCAATTTTCTTTCCTATGAAGTTCATTATAGCTGAGTTTATGTTGAGGTCTTTAATACACTTTTACTTGAGTTTTGTTTCAGATGATAGATATGGATCTATTTGCATTTTTCTATATGACCATCCAATTATGCAACACAATTTTTTGAAAATACTTTTTTTGTTTGTGTATTTTTGGCCTCTTTTTCAAGAATCAGGTGTTCATAGGTGTGTGGATCAATGTCAAGGACTTTGTTTCAATTCCATTGATCCACACGTCTATTTTTATGCCAATACTAAGCTGTTCTTATTACTCTAGCTCTATAGTATACTTTGAAGTCAGGGATGGTGATGCCTCCTGCAGTTATATTATTAAACAGGATTGTTTTGAGAATGCTGAGTTTCTCATTGAGTATTGTTCTTTCATGATCAGTGAAGAATTGTGTTGAGATTTTGATGAGGATTCCATTGAATCTGTAGACTGCTTTTGGTATGATTGCCATTTTTTACTATGTTTATCCTACCTATCTAGGAGCACGGGAGATCTTTCCATTTTCTGATCTCTTCAATTACTTTCTTCAATGATGTAAATTTCTTGCCATTCAAGTCTGTCACTTCTTTGGCTAGAGTTACCACAAGATATTTATATTTGCAGCTACTGTAAAGGGTGATATTTTTTCTGATTTCTTTGTAAGCCCTTTTATCATTTGTGTATAGGAAAGCTATTGTTTTTTTGTTTTTTGTTTTTTTTAGTTACTCTCGTACCATGCTACATTGCTGAAGGTTTGTATCAGCTGTAGGAGCTCCTTAGCAGATTTTTTGGATCATTTATGTATACTATTATATCACCTGCAAATAGTGATAATCTGACATCCTCCTTTCCAATTTGTATCCCCTTGATCTCATTTTGTTGTCTTATTGCTTTAATGGAGACTTCGAGAACTATATTGAATAGATATGGGAAGAGAGGACAGCCTTGTCTTGTTCCTTAGTTTCTCTCCATTTAGTTTAATGTTGGCTGTTGGCTGGCTGTATATGTTCTCTATTATATTTAGGCCCTTTTCCATGTATTTCTCATTTCTCCAGGCCTTTTTATCATGAAGGGGTTTTAGATTTTTCAAAGTCTTTTTCAGCATCTAATGAAATGATGATGGGGTTTTTTTCTTTCAGGTTGTTTATATGATGGATGACATTGACAGTTTTTTGTATGTTGAATCATCCCTGTATCTCTGGGATGAAACCTACTTGATCATGGTGGATGATTTTTTTATATATATATTTTCTTGATTTCCATTTGCCAGTATTTTATTGAGTAATTTTGTATCAATGTTAATTAGGGAGATTAGTCTGCAATTCTCTTTTTTGTTGGAACTTTGAGTGGCTTAGGAATTAGGGTGATTGTGGCCTCATAAAAGAGTTTGGCAAAGTTCCTTCTGTTTCTATTGTATGGAACAATTTGAGGAATATTGATATTAGTTCTTTGAAAATATGTTAGAATTCTGAACTGAAAACATCTGACCCTGAGTTTTTTAAACTTGGGATACTTTTGATATCAGCTTCAATTTCCTTGGGTGTTACATGTCTAATTAGGTCACTTATCTGGTCTTGATTTAATTTTGGTGAATGGTACCTGTCTAGAAAACTATCCATTTGTTTTAGGTTTTCTGAAGTAGTAAAGTATAGATTTTCAAAATATGATCTAATGATTCTCTGGATTTCCTCAGTGCCTGTCATTATGTTCCCCTTTTCTTTCTGTTAATTTGCATTTTCTCTCTGCCTTTTGGTTAGCTTGGATAATATTTTGTCTATCTTGTTAAGTTTCTCAAAGAACCAATTCTTTCATTCTTTGGATTTTTCTCTGTTTCAATTTTATTAATTTCAGACCTGAATTTGACTATTTCCTGTTGTCTACTCCTTCTGGGTGAGTTTATTTTTTACTGTTCTAGAGACTTCAACTGTGTTAAGTCTCTTGTGTGAGATTTTCCTAAGTTTTTCATGTAGACATCTAATGCTATGAATTTTCCTTTTAGCACTGCTTTCATTGTGTTCCATAAATTTGGATACATTGTAGATTCATTTTCACTGAATTCTAGGAAGTCTTTCATTTCTTTCTTTAATTCTTCCTTGACAAAGAGGTGGTTAAGTTGAGAGATGTTTGGTTTCCATGTATTTGTAGGCTTTCTGTGTTTTTTGTTGTTGTAAACTCTATCTTTATTCCATGGTGCCTGATAGGATACAAGAAGTTATTTCCATTTTTTATCTTTATTGCTATTTGCCTCATGACTTAATATGTGGGCTTTTTAGTGAAAGTTCAATGGGGTACTGAGAAAAAGGTATATTCCTTTGTGCTTGGGTAAAGAGTGATATATATATATAAATCCATTTGAGTCATGATATATGTTAGATCCCTTATTTCTTAAGTTTCTGTCTGGTAGAACTATACATTGGTTTCCCAGTATTATTGTGTGAGGCTTGATGTGAAATTTAAGCTTTAGTATGGTTTATTTCTCATATTTATGTGCCCTCATATTAGGAACATAAATGTTCAGGATTGAGACTTCATCTGATGCATTTTTCCTGAGATGAATAAGTAATGTCTAGCCTGATCTCTTTTGATTGATTTTGCTATGAAGTCTATTTTGTTAGGTTTTAGGATGCATATATCAGCTTGTTTCTAGGTCCACTTGTGTAGGCGGAGTTTTACTTTCAAGGCACCAGTCCAAAATTAATGTTTATTATAATATAAATCAACACTCACGATATTAGTAACAGCTTATAGTGGCACCTGAACAAGGACTGGTGTATCCAAGTGATGGACGTGCGATGAATTCCGATCCTGTCTGTCCAGCCTCCAGCAGCCAGGAACCAGGAGTCCTCGTGTCCCAGCAGCCACTTATCAATGGGGTTGGTCACACCTCCTCCAGGTTGGCCACACCCCTCCAGGGTCCAGGGCTCCTGGTTAAGCATCTTCTGCCCTCATCAGCTGACACCTTAATCCCGCCACACACTTGATTTTCTCAGCCCTTTACTCTGAGCCAGTGTCTGTCTTTGAAGTTGAGGTGTGTTTCTTGTATGCAGTAGAAGGATGGATCTTTTATTCATATCTATTGTACTAGCCTGTGTCTTTTTATAGGTGAAATGAGTTCATTGATATTAAGCAATATTAAAGAACAGTGATTGTTATTTCCTGTTATTTTTGGTGGTCATATGTGTGTGGTTTTCCTTCTTTTGCTTTTTCTTCTGTGGGATTATCTATGGCTTGTGCTTTCATGGGTGTACCTCTCTTTCTTAGGTGGAAATTTTCTGGAGGGCTGTATTTGTGTATAGGTATTATATAAACCTGATTTTGTTGTAACATACCTTGTTTAATCCATCTATGGTGACTGATAGTTATTCTGAGTATAGTAGTCTGGGCTAACGACCATGGACTTTTAGTGTCTGTATAACATCTGATCAGGACCTTCTGACTTTCATTGTTTCCACTGAATAATCTGCTGTTATTCTGATGGGTTTGCCTTTATAGGTAACTTGGCCCTTTCCTTTGCAGCTCTTAGCATTTTTTCTTTATTCTGTATGTTTAGTGACTTTATTTCTATATGGCAAGAAAAATATCAAATGCTTCAGAGATTTGAGTATCATCCTTGGACAGGGGCTATGCTAATCTCTGTATTGTTCCAATTCTAGTATAAGTGCTTCTGAAGCAAGCATAGTTGTTTATACTTGTATAATCAATTAAAGTTAGTGTTCATGAGACAGTAAAAATAAAAATAAAATGTAAATATATGCTAATACATTGAATAATTTATGATAATAAATTTTAAAAATAAAAAGAAATTATCCAAATTTTTATTATACATCTTTTTAATAAAATAAATAATTAGGTATGATTTTATTTAGACCATATCCTAAAAATTAAGTTAGAATATAGTATGTAATAGCTGTCTGTTTGTTACATTTTTTTATTATCTTGGATTTTTGCTTTTTTCAAAGATTTAGACATTGTCAAAACTAAGTTGTAATAAAAATTAAGACACTGAGTTAACATACTGAAAGTGGATACATTATTTTTCTCTGCCATACTGAGGAAAACTTACAGAAAATTTTAATGTCTAAATATGTAATAAAAAAATGCAAGCAATAAAAATGAAGTCTAAAACATAAAATCTGGTGCTTTTGAGTAATTAAGAAAGACAGAAAAATTCCCAATATACCAACAGTTGATTCAGACATCTGTTTTTCTACTCAAAGTTAATGAAGGCCATAGACTGGCATATATTTTTAATGGGACAGTATTTATCTTCCTTAGTGTTCATTATGCATAGTGGATTATATTTGTAATAAGGATATATGGAGAAATAAAATGCTTAATCTCAGTAGTTTGCAAAAGTTACCATACTGGGAATACAATGTCTAGAAACTATACCAAGAAATAGATAATTGGCAATTTAGCCTACTCAAAAAGCTAAATAGAGTGCCTGGACTTGGAAGGCTCCACTGGGCTGTAATAAATAAAAGGAATAATTATTTTTAAGACAATATTATATGTATCACTAAGCAGAGAAGAAAAGGATGCAGGTTTGAAAAGTCATTTACACCAATTTTAGTTTTTCAAAGCAGCTGGAAATACTATTATTGCATTAAAGATAAAATAATTAACATTGTATTTTGCCTAAAAAGTACTACCTTGCTAATAAACCACACAATCAGTAGAAAGAGATATTCTCTTCACCTGCAACTGTAATTACTTTATACAGCAAAGGAAATTTGTCATAGAAACACCTGTTTCCTAAGAATAGCATCCCCAATTAATTCTAAAACTGTAAGAAGACTAGAGTGACCATGCTTTCCCATGACAGAGGCCCTTACTTAATCAAAGCTATTTTTTTAATATCCTCATATAATGTCCATATAATTAAAAAACAAAATTTCTATTTCCTTTTTGGCAAGATTATTTGGTCGTGAAAGACACCAACTCTACTCACGTGCTAATAATTTCTTTAATTAGAAGTACCAAAAATCACTTTGAACTATCTGGTAGAGACATGTTGTAAACTTTTTCTTAAATTCATGCTAAGACATATGTACCAAAAGTGAAAACTAAGAAAAAAATGTACAGAATGAGAAACAAGAAACATCTATGTCTTCTTTTATTTACATATTCAGATACATTCTTTTATCAGCTTCTCATCAATTATGAGAATCTGAATCACAGCAGATTTAGAAAGACATGATGATGTGCTTCCCATGGGGTTTATCTATTCTAAAACTTACTACAAGAAACTCTTCTCAAAATTCGAGGGTCATTGTTAAGTGCATTCTAGTGAAACATCTTGTATTTTTTTTTCCTTCAAAATATGTATGTTGAAACATTAGCCCTTAGGATTCATTTCCCAAGGAAATAACAAATGGGAAAGCTACAGTCACACACAAGAAATCCTGTGCACGAAACAGCTAACACATTAAAACCAAATTTCCTTGAGTTTTGGCTTTACTTCCACCAGGGCCCTTGGGTCTCATGTTTCAGACTTGTTGGTACCATTTGTTGGTGCCATCAATATGTCTTGCCACATGGCCCAAGGCTTACCTGTGTTACTTTTGCATGTTGATTCTTGGATGGCTAGTTCATGTCTCTTTTGACTCCACTCTCTTTGCCCTATCTATGCTCTGATTTCCCCACCTACTTCTAATATGCTTGCCACAGCCCAAAACAGTTCCTTGTAAGCCATCATCAGCCTGTAAGCCTAGAGATACTGGCATACCTTTTGGTGAAGTAGGAAATTTGAAGGTCTGCTCTACCCATTCTGAAATAGTTCATCAATTGCTTCTCCTTGTGTCCTGAAGAAAGTCTGGCAGCTTTTTCTTCAAAGCAGGAAACTGAAGGACCACCTTGGTTTATTTTACCTAAGTTTGGAGGTAACATTCATATGGGTCCTGCATGTCCATTTTACACAGTATATACCGTCAGACAGATGAGGCAAGAACAGTTTCCTGTCCAGTGGCTAACCTTTGCCACAAAGAAAGTAAATTCCATATGGAGTTTCTTTGATGCCGAACATTCTTTTGAAGAGCAGACTTGTCTCACTATCCAGAAAAGTCTAACTTCTTAAAATATTTTAAACGCCATATTCTGCAGGTCTTTGAAGTATTTGAATATTGCCTATATAATTGAATATATCATTGTATATTAAAAAAGCCTAACTAACATGACTATGTTTGGTTATCATAGATGACTATTAATTGGCATTTCTTCATTACACATTACAATTTTAAATGAGTTACATTAACATAATACTCTTACCCTGTGAATACATAATAGTATACATATACATACAATATAACAAAAATAACCTTAAATTTGTATCAACAAGCCAAGTCTATATCAATGCAAAATATTTTGAAATTAACAGCTGATTTTTGGATTAAATTCAATAAATTATCTTTTTAATCATTCTAATATAATATCTCCCTTTTTCTTAAAAAGATATTGACTATGACCATTAACCATGTATAATGTAAACAAACATTTGGAAACAATATTTTGGTAATTTGACTCTCCACTACTACTTCCTGCTGATTGAGAGGTGCTGGGCAATCTTACAGGAGTCCAAAGGCTGGATTATTTTAATTGACAGCCTTTAAGCTGATGTGACATCTCTTCCAATCAGAGATATTTCAGGGGGTATTCCTTAAACAAATCATGCAAGCCTGGAAGCAATCCACAGGTTCTCATCTTCTGTGGAAACAAAAGCAGAGCCTCTTTTCTAAAGAAATATATCCTTCGATACAAATGTAAAAGTCAAGATACCATTAAAATATGTTTTTTTAATTTTGCAATGAAATGTCTTTCTGCAATTAGCTCATTAACAGTTAAAAACTTAAAATAAAACACAATAATAACTATAATATAGACTCTGTGTATTTTCCTTTTTATATAGCTTATTACATTTGTATTACTCTGTTTCTCTTTTTTAAAGGACTTTCTCTATCCTTGTTTTTCTCTCCCAGCATATTTACTCTTTTCCACACACATTGTAATCAACTTAGAAGTTTTCTCCATCCGAATATGTTTTATTGCATAACCTTAATCCTTTTCTAATAAGAAGATATTTCAAATGCTAAGCTGAAAAACATTGCTTTGACTGCCGACTCCAGTTTGCTCAGCTTTTCAACATGGCAGAGGCACCAGAGCTGTTGATTACATTCCCAACTCTGTAAAGCATTATTTAAATGTTATGGTTATATTTACCACACCAACTTGGGAAAAATCTTAGAGTCCACACTGCCACCAAGTAGAGCACTGCTGCCCTATGCTTATAAATTCCATTTAAGTATTAGATAGTGATATTGGATGTCTTTTTGATGCTGTGAATAAAGGAACTGTCTTGGCCTATGACAGGTATCTTAGAAGTAGGTGTGAAAATTGGATCATAGGGTAAGAAGAATGGAGTCAAAAGAGACATCATACAGCCACCCAAGAACTGACATGAAAATTAACACAGGTAAGCCATGGGCCACAGGCCAAGATAGAATAATAGAAATGGGTTGAATTAAGATGAAAGAGCTAGCTAGCAATATTCTTAAATTATAGGCCAAGAAAAATGGAATTAATATAAACATTTGAGGCATTTTGTGGGACCTAAACTGTGGTGGGCAGGTCTAGACAGTGTGTGACCAGGCTGGCCAGAAACTTATTGTTACAAATGGTGCCCATTGTGGGGCATGAATAAACACATGAAGTCTGAGAAAACTTAAAAAGAGTTCTAGAGCACAGAAACAGAACCAAATTGTCTTCCAAATTGTATTATGTCTGAAGTGGATTGCTGTACAATGTGGTGTGTGAATTTGAGCTACAAAACTGAGGTGGACTTGTGGTGGGCAGCTTAAGCTGCACCAAGGCCAGTACCCAAAGTCTCACAAAAGACTTTGTATAGGCAACAGGCTGCATATACTGTATTTAATGTTTCTGTTTATATTGAATAAAAAGGGAACAGAGTCAAAAATAGTTTCTTGGTAGCAACATTTTCTGGTTCTGCTCTGTTTGCTGGTGGTGAGCAGAGGTATGGCTCCTTTAAAAGAGTATTTCTGACTCAGATTTGGCTTATTTAAAAAGCTCTGCTGCCAAATACTTAAATAAAGTTTGTGGGCATTGGGCAGCATTGCTCTACTTGGTGTCAGTGTGAAACCTAAAATTCCCCACAGTAGGGGTGATAAAATATTCCACAATATTTAATACTATTCTAAGAATTGGGAAGGTAAGAGTGGCTCTGGTAAGTCTGCCATGTTGAAAAGCCACTAAGTGGGGTGGAGTCGGCAGTCAAAGCAGTGCTTTACAGTGTAGAATTTTAAAAGCTTTTATGGTTGGAAAATGATTAAGGATATTCAATAAAACATATTCAAATGAATAGAACCTCTATATGGGTTACAGTGTGTGAAAAAGAACCTCTATATGGGTTACAGTGTGTGAAAAAAGAATAAGTAGGTTGGGAGAGAAAAAAAGGGTAGAGAAAGTACTTCAAATGAGAGAAATATAATAATACAAATATAATAAGCCATATAAAGATGGAAAATACAAAAAAGAGTCTGGATTATGGTTATTCTTGTGTTTAATTTTAAGTTTTTAACTGTTAATGAGCTAACTGCAGAAAGACATTTGATTGCAAAATTAAGCAAACGTATTTTAATGGTATCTTGACTTTGTAATTTCTGTCTAAAGTTATATTCTTTGGAAAAGAGGTCTGCTTTTATTTCCACAGAAGATGAAAACCTTTGTATTCTTCCAGGAAAATATGGTTTCATCAACCAGGACCCACTGAAAACAATCTTTGAGTAGAAGAAATGGCCACATCAGCTTCAAATAAGAAGATAAAGCCTCAGGACCCTTTTAATATTATCGGCACCTCTCAGTCAGCAGAAAGTAGTAATAGAAAATGATGCCAAAATGCCCAAAATATTTTATAAATGTTTGTTTTCATTATAAATGGTTAATGGTCATAGTCAATCTCTTTTTAAGAAAAAAAGAGATGGGAGATATAATACAGGAATGATTCAAAAGATAGGTTATTAAATTTACTTTAATCCCTAAATCAACTGTTAATCTCAAAATATTTTACATTGGTATAGATTTTGCTTTACTGATACCAATTTAAGTTTATGTTATGCTGTATGTATATTTTTACTCTTGTTTAAGGTATTATATTTATATAATTCCTTTAAATATGTAATTTATAATAAAGAAATGCAGATTAATAGTTATTTATGATAACCAAACTTATAGTCATGTTACTTAGGATTTTTTAAGTATACAAAGATATGCTTCAATTATATAGGTAATCTTCAGACAATTCCAAGATATTTAAAATATTTTACAAAATTAGACTTTCAGGGACAGTGAGATAGGTCTACTACTAGCAGCAACAATCCACTTCAGAAGAATGATGGGAATTGAAGAAACTCAGTATGAAATTTATTTTCTTTGTGGCAAAGGTTAACCACTAGACAAGAAACTGTTCTTGTATTAACTGTTTGACAGTATGCTGTATAAATTGGACATGCAGGACCCATAAAATGTGACCTCTGAACTCTGGTAAAACAAGCTGAGATGGTCCTTCAGGTTCCTGCTTTGCAGAGTAAACTGCTAGACATTCTTCAGGACGAAAGGAGAAGTCACTGATGAACTATGCCAGAATGGGCAGATCAAATTACCTGCTTCACTGATAGGTATGCCGAGACTTTAGGCCTGTAGGCTGAAAACGGACTCCTCACCATGTTACTAAGGACTTTGTTTGAGTGTCCAGATGGATAGATGTCATCTCTGTCATTTCTAGATTTTGGACATTGCTTGAACTTCCTGTTTACTCAGGTAATATTATACCCTTCTGTGGTCTTTGATGTTGTCAATTACATAGTTATAAGTATAGTTTTCTTTAATTATTATAAAAAGTGTATTAGATATGAAACATTGCAATTAAAAGAATAAAGTAGATGATAGAACTTTTCTTTAATTTTGCTAACTACAAATAGACTAGCTAGTGTAACTACAATTCTTTCTTGATAGCAGTTTTGTTATATGTAATATTTGCTATGTTAAAATTGAAACCTTTTTTTTTGATTAGACAGAAAGGGGGAAATGATATGTGATATCTTTATGATGCTATGAATAAATAAATTTTCTTGGCCTATTGCAGGCACCTTAGAAGTAGGCAGGGAAATCAGAGCATATATAGGGGTAAGGGGGCAGTGTCAAAAGAAACACCTTCAAGCACCTCAAGAATCAACATGAAAGGATAACACACGTAAGCCACCAGCCATGTGGCAAGATATATTAATGGAAATGGGTTGAATTAAGATGAAAGTGCTAGCTACCAATATAGGCCAAGAAGAATAGAATTAATATACGTGTTTGAGTCCTTTTGGAGGGCCTAAGAAGAGGTAAGCTGGCCCAGACCTTGTGACTAGTCCCCCAGTACTTATTGTTACAGGTCAGAAGTCCCTCTTAAATAAGTTGAAGCTGAGCCAGAAAACCTCTCTTAAAGGAGCCATGCATCTGCTTTTTGTCAGCAAACTGAGTAATTCCAGAAAATGCTGCTACCTGGAAACCATCTTTGACTCTGTTCCCTTTTTGTTCAATATAACCAGAAACCTTAAATCCATCATCTGCATCTTGTTGCTTATACCAGGTCTTTTGTGAGCGTGTGTGAATCATCCTTGTTGCAGCTTCAGCTGCCCAGTGCAAACCCACCAATTTGTAAATGGAGCCAATACACTGCTCAGCCTTTGTATCACAGCTCCTTGAGTGACACGATTCAGAAGATGCTTTTGGCTCCATTTCTGTGCCCTAGAACTCCTTTTCAGCTTTTTAAGGCTTTATGTGAGTGTCTGCGCCCCACATTTGGCACTATTTATAATATGAAGTTTCTGGCCTGGCCTAGTTCCAAGGTCTGGACCTACCCACCACTACTTAGACCCCACAAAATGACTCAGATGCTTGCTGCTTGGCCTATGACTCGGGCATATTGCTTGCTAGCTCTTTCAACTTAATTCAACCCATTTCCATTAATCTTTCCATAATTCTTGGATGGTTGGATGGTGTCTTTTTTGACTCTACCCTCCTTCCCCTATCTATGCTCCAATTTCCCTGATAACTTCTAAAATACTTGCCATAGGCCAAGGCAGTTTCTTTATTAATGATATTCACACCATACAGAGACATCCCATATCAAGGAGGCAAGGTTGTCTTATATACACAGAGCATGTTTCTAATGTTGAAAGGAGGGACAGTTCTAACATCCTCCATGAGGAAATTTACTGTTTTAGTAGTGTGAGGCTATGAGCAGGGGATGGCCTCAGTGATGCTTAGTTTTTACAAATTGATATCATTTACTTTCTACTCACAGCTATCAGCGGGGCACTTTGAGCAATGGCCCAAGTCTAATGTATCCAATATCTCTATTCAAAGAGAAATCTGGATACAGAGATATTTTTTTCCCCCGTTTAAACTATGTCTTACTAAATCCTGTGCTTGTAAATGCTGTTTCTACTGGCTTCTTCTGTCATTAAAGAGGAATCATATGATGTATTCCCCTTTGATCTTTGATTTCAAGAGCAAATTGATGTGATACAAACTTCTACTTAGTTCTTATTGTAGGTCAGTCACTGCCTCTCTACTTGGCATTTTCATATAAATTAGCTTCCTCGCCTACAAATAGATTATTATAGTTCAAGGAAAAATTGTCCACAAAGCACAGTATAGAGAGAAGACAACAGGAATGTATTATTAAATAAATAATTACTGGCAACTGATAAAGAAGGATTATTGTTTACTAAGGGGTTCAGAGTCGGACACTCACTGATATAAGAGGGATTAAGCAGTCATGGTGTTTCTGGAAAGGCAAGAATGGTTCCACTTATAGGATCAGATCTTCTATCTCAGAGCATGAAAGAGAAAAAGGGGTTTCTGTGTATGTGTGGTCCAATCTTAAGCAGTCCTCTAACCTTGCCTTTAGTAGTGGTGCCCTAAGGTTATAGGTGATTTTTAATGTCCCTATGATATGGGATGTCTGTGAATAAAGGACTGTTTTGGCTGTGGCAGGCATCGTAGAAATAAGAAGATGAATCAGAGCACAGGTAGGAGAAGGAGTCTAGAGTTAAGGGATACTTGATCCAGCCACCCAAGAAGCAACATTTATGGTAACACGAGTGAGCCATGGGCCACGTGGCAGGACAGACAAATGGAAATAGGTTGAACTACATTGAAAGAGCTAGCTAGCAATAGGCCTGAGCCTTAGGCAAAACAGCATGTAATCAAGATAAGAATCTGAGTCATTTTGTGGGGGAAAGCATTTGCAGATGAGGCCCAAACCATGGGGAAGTCTGGGCCAGAAACCTCCTGTTCAGTCCCTATAGATTATTGTATGTGAGGCTTAGGAGGCATTTAAATTGGACCAGAAGTACACATTGGTCAAATTCTCTGATAGTTTTTATAAGTACAGTAACTAGAACAAATTAAAAAAAAAACACAGAATGTTTCAGAAGTAGGCTCTCTGCATTTAGAAGCTCAGCATCTTGATGATATAAATTATTCACATGGGTGGCTTAAGAAACCATGACACAATACCTGCCTTCACTCTCAGTTACCATTCACTGGTCTAGTGAATGGGAATACTTATAATGTCGCCTCATGGATCAGTCCATTGCCTAGCTCTGAAGATCAGGCATAATTTATTTTTAAAATCCATGTCTCACCTTAATTTCAGTGGGGACATATTAAGTATATCAAAGACACTCCAAGGGCAAACAGGCCCCGTGCTCAGTAATTGATGGTCCATACAAATTTGACTCTTTAATTTTAGTAGATTCTTTTTTTAAAGTGAGTGATAAAACATAAAGTTAGATGGGAAAGAAGTAGGGTATGAATTTAAGAGAAGTTAGGAGACAGGAAAGAATATGATTTAAGTATACTCTATGAAATCCTCAAAGAATATGTTTTTACAACATAAAATGACATAAAATATGACAAAAATTTACCAGTTCATTATAATTTGACAAAAGACCAATATCTGTTTAGTGATTTTCTTATAAAATTTCTTTAGATATGAGGTTTCATAATGCATACATCAGCTAATTAATCTCAAATTTCTGTCTCGTGTTCTCAGATGCCATCCTTTCAGAGGACTCCAAAAGAAATCAGTGTTAAAAAAGTAATTACTACTTTTTGTTACATCTAGTCTAACTTTTAAAGAAAATTTTGTAAAGGTCCATTTAAGAAAATAATTTGTATTTTGTTCTAGCCTTTCATGACCTAAATTGTTAACCACTAAGATATTTCAGATTATTTACTTTTTTGTATAAAGAAAAAAATATAGTGACTCTCCATACTAAATGGCAAGTATTTTATTTCCATGGAATTTATCATAAATCTCCTCTTTAAGTGTCACTTGGTTTTGGTCAATATCTGCCTCAAAAGCCTTTTTAAATTTTCATCAATGCAAATTACCATGGCAATGATTGATAGCCTCCATTGCTTTCCTTTTCAGTTTGCTCAGCTCTAATAGTCAGCGTTAATCAATAGCGGAGTGAAGACCATCATACCTTTGTAGTACTTAGGGCTGGGAATCCTGGATTGGAATCATTCGGAAGAAAAGGTCTGTTTCTATGGCAACAGGCACAGTGCCTATCCATTTACTTTGTCACTCAGCACGGTAATGTTTGCCTTGAGAGGGAAATTCTCTGGGTTGAGAACTTTGAGCAATATTTCGCCGTGGATTCAAGAGATTGGATGGC
Organism: Phyllotis vaccarum; assembly: GCA_033318265.1. Lineage (NCBI taxonomy): Eukaryota > Metazoa > Chordata > Mammalia > Rodentia > Cricetidae > Phyllotis > Phyllotis vaccarum. The sequence goes on from JARWLC010000011.1 coordinate 110,262,637, forward strand.
ATTGCTGCTATGGTTACAGGTTTTTTGTCTTAGGGGAAATTTGAAGATCAAGTAATCCTTCTAATGCTAGTATAAATTGTAAATAGCAGTGCAGGGCAAGGGAAAGAAAGGAAGCTGCGGTAGTAAACTCCTCAGGACAGAGCTAGCAAAGTTTGTCTTTGCCTATGTATGTGTAGTTGTCTTGATGGTGGGGTGGTTGAAATTGCACTACTAAAAAGAGAGAGAAAATAAATAGGAAGAAAATTTTAAAAAAATGAGAACATATTTAGGTGAAATAAACCTTGTGTAGAAATAAGAACCCCTTAGATTGAATGATACATAGTTCTAGAATAGTTATTGTAAACTGAAAGCAGGATGGAGTTGAACACAGGCTGGGACAAGAGAGGAAGAGGGGTAGGAATGATGACCAGAAATTGCTGATTGTCAGATATGCTGTGCTCCTACAGAGAGGGGCACTGCAGTGGGTGAGGGGGACACCGGACCATGGATTTCTCAAAACTAGAAAAGGGGCTTTTGAATATTTTGCAATAAGAACACAAATATTACAAGAGCTGTATGTTTAACCTGATTTAATCATCAAACAATAGAGTCACATAAAAATAACAGATAACCCATGAATAGGCATACTTTTGTGGATTTGATATATTAGTAATATAAACTTAAATTTAAGAAAAAATAAAACTATCAGTAAAAGAATATAGCTGAAAGGAAGTGATAGAGTAATATTTATATTTTGAATTTATTCCTCTTTCACTATACATAAGTGAATCACTAGATTTCAGTGAAATTCTTTAACTTACTGATCTGAATGTGTCACCCTCAAAATGAATATCTTAAACCATAACAATTAATAAGACAGACCAGAGATGGTGCTGCTAAGAAGAAATCGTGGAGGTGAGAACTCTACAACAGGTTGAGTATTTTCACAAGGAATGAGTGAAAAAGCTTTGACAAGCCCACCTTCTGGCATATGGTAATGTAGCATTTTGTAAGCACGTAAGCTGACTCCTTCCAGAATCTCTTCCTTCTTTTATCTGAGGACATACATAAAAGCCACCATTTTGACAGAGGAGAGCAGCCTTTACCAGTCACTAAATTACAATGTGTGTGTGTGTGTGTGTGTGTGTGTGTGTGTGTGTGTGTGTGTGTGTGTTATTTCCCAATATGTAGTAGTTGTGGAGAATAAATTTACATTTTGATGGATTACTCACTATACACTTTTCTGTTATGGCCATTGGATTTACTAATACATTTTAACAACTGTTTCTCTTTTTTACTGAGATTATAATATTGCATAGTTTTGACAATTTAAAGAAGTAATCAAAGGTAAAACTTTTTAGTAAGAAACAGCAGTATAGTTTTGATTTACTCTTCATTAATTTTTTTCATGGTTCCCAAAGTCAATGTAAAACATAAAAAATTTAAGAGTTATTCTTAAGGTTACAACAAATATTGTCATCTTTCCTCTGATTCTATATTCACCCTTTTATCTGCATGGTTCTCCATTGCAAACCCCAGACGTTGACATAAATTTGTATTCCAGAAAATTATTTTTAAAACATGAAAAATTATACTATGAACTTGCAGCAACAAAGTGTTTGATTTTATCACTTTATCTTTTTCATTTATTAATGCCAGATCGAACCAAACATATTACTTCCTGGTGTTTCATTAAACATTTTGAATATGTTGTTATTGCTAAGAACTTAGCAACTAGTTACTATACTTATTTTAAGTTAGAGACTGAATTTTAGTATTAAATTCTATTACAGTTCATTCTCATTTTAACCTCACCAAACTGGAATTATAGTGTACAGATTCCCCTAGTACCCTGTACCTTTGAACTTGTGAAGTATAAAGAAATTTATTAAGCAGAAGAGGGGATGGTAAGATTTTAGGACCAGAAAAAGAAAGCCTGGTACTAGATAGTGTCTTCTTGATATGACTAAGATGCTGCACTCCTGAAATCTCAACAGTGTGGTTTCTAAACAGAATCTCTGTAATGGCAACACCATATATCTTCCCATAATGGAAGGAGAATTACACATGGTCCTACCCCTAGATGAAGAGATATTTGCTCAGAGATGGAGAATCAGTTTTCTCTAGGAATAAACCTCTTGGTAGGTCATCCACTCTGAACACATTAACATATCAGCAACAATAAAACTCAATAGGATATTTGAGTACATGTATGTGTAACAAAAATAATGAACAAATAAAGAGTCATCAATTTCTGTGGGAGTGGGAGGAATATGGGAGAAGCTGAGTGTTGAGGAAAAATATAAAGTATTCATACATGAGATTATCAAAACATTTAAAAATTTGTAAATTTTTAGATATCTATAAATAATAAAAAGCATCCTTCTCCCTTTGTGGGTTTTGATATCATATGAGCTTAGCATGGTGATGATGTGAGAATGCATTTGTGTGTGCTGTATCTTTAAATAAAAGTGCTGTGTTGGGTCATGGCGGGCACCATAGAAGAAATGGGAGGAGTTTGGGGAGGAGAAGCAGGGCGGAGTTAGAGGCAGACCGAGCTGAAGCCGCCGACATGTAAAGAACACGGGTGAGCCACGCGGGCCACGTGGCCCGCAGATTAATAGAAATGGGTTGATTTAAGATATAAGAACTAGCTAGCAAGGTGCCTGAGCCATAGGCCAAACAGCATGAAGTAAATAGAAGCGTCTGAGTCGTTTCTGGGGACCCGGGCGGCGCCGACAGATCTATGGGTCTGAGATCTCTGGCTGTCTGGGACCCGAGAACCCACTACAACATGGTGATAAGTGTTTTTTCCATCATGGTTAACATTTAATGAACAATCACTTTTCTGTCATTACCTAGTAACAGGTTCTGAATACAAATCTTATCAATTCTTGTATTAGATTATTGTTTTGGACAATATGGCAAAATATATGCATAAACTATGATAACTTTTGCCTGCAAATTGGATGCATAAAGCCATGGTTAGTGAGGCATGAAATAGCAAGTAGAAATCTTTAGAAAAATAAAATTGTAGTTTTGCTCATATGGCAGCACAGATTGTTCAACCACTATAGCATTAAGTCTGTTCTCACTCTTTAGGGTCCCATTCAACAGGGCATGTTTTCTATAAATGGCATTCCTTAATTCCAACACTCAGATTAAGCAGAGTAAGCCTACACACACACACACACACACACACACACACACACTAAACTTTTGCTTTTGTTTTATACAGATTTTTGCTTTATTGCTTACAAACTTAAAAAAAAAAAATCTCCCCTAAAGTTTTATTCCCAAAATAAATGCATTTAGAGATTTGCCTTAAAATCCAAATATACATGTAGCCAAAGTATGTCTAGCACAAAGTATTGAGAAACTTAAAGTTCTAATACAAACTTTTTTGAATCTCTTAGCTTAACCAAAATTTAACAAACTCAAATGCTAAGAATGTCATTAAATCTCATTTGAAATATTTAGAAGAGATTTTTTTACCAACATAGTTAAAAGTGTCATGACTTATGGCTTTCTTTTTCTCTGTTACTATAAATCATTATGATGCTGCTTCTACCTTGGAACATGGATTTTAAAAGAACCCAAATCTCTGAAAATGTCTAAATTTTGGAGTGTCTAAACCCCAAAACTGAAATTGTCTTTGTAATAATCTCTCATTTTCTTTGAGATGAGAGTGGTATTAATTTGCATTGACAATATCCTTGTAGTTAAAAGAAATAGAGCTCATGCTTATTCAAAAAAGTGTTTATCAATGTTCACGTGCATGATTGATATGAGAAAGCAATCAATTCCAAGTTTCTAGACTCAAAAGTAGGATGAGCAGAGTTTGCTCTAGTATTTCCACAGAACTAGAATTATACAGCTATCCTAAGGGGTTTTTTGTTATGAAGAGATCAAAACTTTTATCAAAAAGAAAAAAAAAATAATTGGATGGCTTACGATTTCAGAGATTTGGTCCATCATTGTCATGGCAAGACATGGTGGCACACAGAAAAACATAGTACTAGAGAAGGAGCTAAGATTTCTACATCTTTATCCACAGGCAGCAGGAATTAAACTGTCTCCCTGGGAGTAGCTAGCACAAAGGAGACCTCAAAGCCCACCCCACAGTGATACACTTCCTCCAACAAGGCCATATCTATTCCAACAAAGATGCACCTCCTATTGTGCCACTCCCTGTGGGAGCCATTTTCTTTCAAACCACCACAACAACTATAAAGAAAAAGAATATAAAGGAATGATCTTCAGAGGAAAATGATAAATCATATCTTACCATTTTAGTTAAAAGTGAACTTACAACATTTATTTAAGAGTTTAAGACAATTATGATTAATATTTATTACTATTATTCACACATCCATACTGTTTGAGTTATTGTATATACACACACACATACACATATACATATATATTAAAATAAACTTATTTTATTGTAAATAGCACTGCTCCGTGTACATTTTATGTCTCACATACCCTCTTGATACTGCTAAGACATTTCATTGCTTGCAAAAAATTATCATGTTCTTGAAACTGTTATGAGTTTATGTCACTTCAGAAAAAGTTGTGAAAGCCTTGCTGTAAAGAATAGATGTTGGGCAGTAGCTGAGTAGGAAGGACTGCCTAATGACCTTGACATGTATACTGCAAGGTGTATACATATAGCCAGAGTACTGTGACAAAAGTTTAGGGAATTTTAAATTGTCTATATTTAACAAAATTTTTATTAATACTCTGAGAATTTCATATCCTGTACTACAGTTCCAGTCATTTCCCAGTCCTTGCATATCTGCCCTCCACCCTAGTAGCATACCTCCATTCCCAAAGTGAACAAACTAAACAAAAAAATATATATTTCACTCCATCTTCCCCACTTTGCCATCATATAGTCTTTGGTCATAGTGGCCTTGGAAGCTGCAGTGTGGCATACAGGATATCATTTTCCCCAAACTGTTTTACTTGCAAATCTTCATGGCAATGAGTTGGTTTGGTTCAACAACTCTGGCTTCTGAACACCATTGATACTCGATGCTTAATGAAACTTCTGTCAGATATACTGGTATTGTCCTGAGTATTGACATTCCTGAGGCTATGGTTCCTTCCTGTGCTCCAGTAAGTCATAGATGGGTTGATGTTGGCCAGTGACAATTAAAGCCCTGTATATGGGCCCTGGTGGTGGCTGAGTTGGTCAATTAAGACCTCCACCAGGACTGTCGCCTTAAGTGAAGTTGCGGTCAGTTCTTCTGTGTCCATGCCATCAGGGCTAGCTTTCCCCTTACATCCCTACCTCCATATAGTGAGGGGTGGGAGCAGCTCACCTGCATTCAGTGCCAGTACTCCTGCTGCAGTGGACATTGGGGGGCACTTTTCCCAGGAGCATCTCAGGTTGGAACCAGCTCACCCATAATTATGCCTCTGAGGCAAGTTCTGAAGGGATGCTAGCTTTCCCACTGATGTGGTTAGTGAGGTCAGGACCAGTTCTCCAATACCTAAGTCACTAGGGCCAGCTCTCCCATGATCCCCCACTTGTAACATGGTCCATGGACATTATCACAGACTTTGGTAGCATGGCTCTATGCTGCACCTCAGGCCTGGGTATCACCATGGCCCTTGGTTCAAGATACTCATCTTGGTAAGAAACAAATGATACCATGGACTTTGGACAACTACATGACCTCAGATGATCAGATCCTGGGTATCTGGACATCATCATAGACTCCCATTGCAGTAGGACCACAAACCCAGACATGACCCATGGCTTCATCTTGAGCCAGACATCACCCTGACCTCAGGTTGCAGCAAAGGCCACCTGTTGGGGTTGGGCCTGGTTTGGGTTCAGATATTGGGGTTGCCTCTATGCACAGGGTCCTGATAGTTCCCCTTGGAGGAACAAGTAGAATGTTTGGAGAATAATAACACAGTCTCTGGAGACAAATTGAAACAAGCAAGTCTAATTTTATTAAGGGAGGGGAAAGCCTTAAGTATCATTTTTCCCAGATCCTCCTCTTAGCCAGGGGAATGGGCTTTGATTTGCTGGTACCTGGAGCAGTGGAGTTACTTTCTTGCTGGTCTAGGTCAACTTATATCAGGAATCACACTTCTTCTTAATGCCCCAGGAAGACCCAGTTTGGCTTATGTAGAAGTGCTAGGAGCATATCCCTTAAGAGAAGAGTTATCACCAATCTGTACTGGCTGAAGCCAGGCTGGCTTCCAGTCCCTTAGAAGCCTCTAGGGCCAATTCATTTCTCATGCACTCAGACCAAAATGGACCTAGAAGCACCATAGCCCTAAATACCACCATGGCTTCAGTTTGGTTGCCTAGACCACTGTCTTCTAGATTTTGATGTTATCATGGGCCATGAACATCAACTTAGACACCATCTGCCAGCATTGGTAGGTAGGGTCACAGATATTAAATTATCTTAATAAAATAATATTTTAAGATACATCACAAAGAAACATTGTGGAAACTTCTAAAACTTATATGTATGACCCTAAAAAGGACTTCTAGTAATGAATAATATAGAGCCTGATCTGACCATCTTCTGTAACTGTACATGGCTTCCAATGTTGGGACTGGAACACCAACATAGTCACAAAACCATTGACCTACAACCAGTGCTGCATGCAAAATGTACTGGGGCAAAGGTGGCTCAAAGTTATCAGTTATTGGTCTAACTTGAAACACACTAGAAAAAGGAGCTCATGCCTGATACTTCCTGGAACCTGAAGCTAGACATCTCAGAGATGTAGGGAAGAACTACCTGAAAAAATCAATGCAATGATTTCTAATTATATTCTTGAATACTTGTGTACTGGTGCTTATCCCAGTTGTCATCAGAGAGGCTTCCTCTAGCAGCTGATGTAAAGACCCACACCCAAACATGAGGTGGAGCTCAGGGAACCACACAGAAGAGGAAGAATGAGGCAAGAAATTTTCATTTGTCTGTAGTAGTTTGGTTCCAAATAAATACACAGAGGCTTATATTAATTATAAACTGTTTGGTTTATATCTCAGGCTTCTTGCTAGCCATTTCCATTAGTCTATGTTTTGCCACATGGTGGTTCATGGCTTACCTGTATTTTGTTATAACCTGCTCCCCCAGCAGTTGTCAGCATCTTCTCCGACACTGCCTTTCTTCTTCTGCTCTCCTTATTGAATTTTCCACCTGGCTGTAAGTTCTCTTATCATAGGTGCAAACACTTTTATTAACCAATGGGAGCAACACATATTCACAGCATACAGAAAGAGACCCTACATAAGAGAAGAAAAAATTGAAGGAGCTAGAAGTTTCAAGGACACCAGGAGAACACAACCGTAGACTCAACTAAGCAGAGCTCATGGGTGCTCACAGACTGAAGTGGGAACTGTGAAGCCTACATGGGTCTGTGTTAAATATTATGCACATATGTTGTGATTATGTAGCTTGGTATTTCTATGGAACTTCTAATAGTAGGGGTGATGTATCTCTGACACTTGCCTACTGTTAGCACACTTTTCCTCTTCTGGAGTTGCCTCATCCAATCTTGATATGAGGATTTATGCCTTGTCTTGAAACTTGCTGTGATATGTTTGGTTGATATCACTGAGATGCATGATCTTTTCTGTAGGGAAACAGGAGAGGGCTAGATCTAGGGGAGACTGGAGCTTGGTGAGGAGCTGGAAGTTTGGAGGGAAGAGAGGTTGCAGTTGGGAAGTATTGTATGAGAGAAGAGTTAAAAGTAAATGAGTAAAAATTAGTCTGACTCAAAAATTCCATGATAAAACTCTAAGCAAGACAAATAGTCACAGATTATTGGGAATTTCATTTGCCAACATGACTTGTTAGCACAGAGAAATTATTTTATATGTGCCTGAGTTTTCAGAATTGATTAAATTAAAGCAGCAGGCAATAAATATTATTCACCTCACCATTAAACACATACATTTCTCACTACACTGAGGACTGAATGAAAGAAACAAGTAAGAAGCATACTAATTTTGTCTGGACTAGATATCTCTTTCTGCCTTTAGGTAGAAGGGTCCCCACTTCTTAACTTTTCAGCTCACATTGAATTGTAGCATGGATTTCCTTACTCTTTAGCTTAAGAGAGCAATATTGCAATTGGATACTGTCTCTCAACAGTGTTTAACCAAGATTCCCTTTTTTAACGTTCATTTTAGTATTTTTTTTATTAAAAAAAGTCTTTTAAATCCATGTATCCCTTGCTTCCCTTCCTTTCCCTTCTCCAAATTCCTCCCAGTCAACCTTCAGTCACGACCCCCCCCCCCCCACTCTCATTCCCTCTCCCAAAAGGGTAAGAAGTCCTAAGGTAGGTCAGCTCAGAGTGACACATCCACTCTAGGCAAGTCTGATTTCCTCATCCCAAAGTCAGGACTGTGTTAGGTGTTCCTCTGCAGGCAATGGGCTCCAAGACGCCAGCCCATGAACAGGAACACAGTCTGATCCCACCCCTTGAGGCTGCACATGCTTCCCATGCCAATCAACCATTGCCGTCCCTTGGAGGGCCTAGCTACTGTTACTGATGTTTCCCCAATGGCTGTTCTTGATTCAGTGAGTTCCCCAGAGCTCCAGCTAGCTATCCCTGTGGGAATTTTCCACATATTCTCTATCCCCTTGCTCCTACAGACTCTCTTCCACTGCTCTCAATTGGACCAGGAGGTCAGCCCAGTAATCAGCTATGGATCTCTACCTTCACCTCTGTTCCTTGTTGCATGTAGGTTCTGCAATGACACTTACAATGGTTATTCATTTGGTTATAGAAGAAGTCCTGTTTAGGAACCCACTCCACTATTGGTTGGAGACCTAGCCAGGGACATTCTGTGAATTCTTGGAAGTTTACCTAGCACTTGGTCTCTTCCCAACCCCACATTGGCTTCCTCTATCAAGATATCCATCTCTTTTTTCTTCTTTATTGTTACTCTGACTCAATGATCTCCTTCTCTCATGATTTATTCCCACCTCTTCTTGGTTGCAACCCATTATGCTTCAATTTGCTAAGATGATCTTCTCTTATTTTCTCTTCCCTTATGTTTGTGTGTGTGTGTGTGTGTGTGTGTGTGTGTGTGTGTGTGTGTGTGTGTGTGTATTCTCTAGGGGAATCTCTGGAAGTCTCTCTTAAGTTCCTTCTGATCCCAAGCTGTTAAGGGGTTGTGGTTTGTAGCTTGGTTACTCTTTGCTTATTTCTAAAGTTCACTTATGAGTGAGTACATCCCATGCCTATCTTTCTGTGCTTATGATTCTTCAATCAGGAGGATATTATCCAAATCCATCCACTTGCCTGCAAATTTTAGGATGTTAATTATTTTTTACTGATGTATCACAGTTTGTTAAGCCATTCTTCAGTTGAGAGGCATCTAGGTTGTATCCAGGTTCTTAAAATTACGAATAATGCTGCTATGAACATAGTTTAGCTATGAGCCTTTGGCTCCCATACATGTGTAGAAAATATTTGCATGCACGTAAGAATGAATCAATATCTTTCCTACAGGTTCTTTATTTTTGTTAAGTATATACTACTACATACATTATCAGTTGTGTTCACATAAGCACAGAGATGAGAGATACAGAATAATTTACGAGATACAAATTGTCTTATGACAGTATCCCAAACAATTATGGGATTTGACCATGTATTGCCCTAGAAGATCTCCCCTGTCTTGCTCGTTTTTGTTATATATATTCTTTCTCCAATACTCAAGACAAGGTTACTTTCCATGTGGCAATGAACTTGAGATTAGCTGAGGAACCTTCAGAGAAAGAAACTAAACCCTCTGAATGTAGATGATAGTCAAATGGCATGTGCAGTTTGTGGGACCTCTTGCTGTAGGATCAGAAAATATTCCTAGTGCATGAACTGACATCTCAGAGGCCATTGTTTACAGATAAACACCTAACTCAGTCTTGATACTAGGATGAGGGACTTGGATATACTTCATCTGAATATGCCAGACCAAACTGACTGACCTTGGGATTCCTTGCCCTCCTTCGGGAATGTATGGGGAGATGGGTTAGGAGGAGGCTGGGAGAGCACTGGGAGGAGGGAAGGGAGGGGGAGCAGTGGTAGATATTGGAAAAAAACTTTAAAAATAATAAATAAATAAATACAAACAGTTATACAACACAAGAAATCACAGCATCTAAGTCTTTGCCAAAAACATTTTTAATACTTTTTTTCAAGCAAAGAAATGGATGATTAAAAAAAAAAACACACACCATAAGGATGGGAGACAGCTCAGAGTATAAAGTGATGTGGAATGTCTTTCTGTATACTGTGAAATACTATTGAATAATAAAGGATTTGTTTTGGCCTCTGGCAACCAGTTTGTAATCAAGTGGGAAATCTAAGCATAAAGGGAAAGAAGGGTAGAGTCAGACAGAGACACTGCAAGCTGCCAATGTATAGAGCAAGATGTAAAAGTAAAGGTAAACCATGAGTCATTTGGCAAGACATATACTAATAGAAATGGGTTAAGTTGTAAGAGTCAGCTGATAATGAGCCTAAGCCATAAGCTAAACAGTCTGTAATTAGTCTGTAATTAATAGAAAACTTTGTGTGGTTATTTGGGACTGCTAGTCCAGATCTCAGAGATAGGCCTGACCAGAAACTTTTTACAATAAAGTACTTGCCTTGCAAGCAGGGAACCTTAGTTTGATCATTAAAACACAAATTAAAAAGTAAAACCTTGCTCAAGAGCTAAAATCCATGTGACTTTTTCACTTACTGACATAGGATATTAGGTGAGCTTCAAGTCAGTGAGAGGCTCTGTCTCAAAACAAACAGGATAAAAAACAAATATACCCCACAAAGTCAGAAGCTTCTAAGGAGTAATGTGATAGGTTAAATTCTGTCTCCCACATGTACATATATATGTATGTATGTATATATGTATGTATGTACATATATGTATGTATACACACACACACACACATACACACACACACACACACACACACACTCTCACACACACAAATACACCACAGGGGCATGCACTATCTGCCCCAAAACTTAAAGCATCACTAGCAATTTTACCTTAAATTTAGAATAAGCAAGGTTTTGGTGGTATTGGAACAACAATTTCTTGGCTGATATTAAATATTTTTAAAATAGGATAAAGAGAAAGTATAAAGAATAAGCACAGGGAACTTTATTATATATTTTCCTATACAATATGAATAAAATGCATTGTTTTTAATCAGAGACAAGAAAGAGATTTAGAGTATTAGAGCAGGTATGTCAAAGTTGTGCATCCAGAAGGCAGGAATGAGTATTCAAACCCAGTTCTACTTATTGAAACAAACTTTCCTACTGTATCTTATAATTATAAAGAATTTAGATTAGAGTGATATAGAAATGATTGTGAAAGATAGATTTTTGAATCTACTTTTATCCAAAGAAGGGCTGTTAATCTCAAAATATTTTACTTTGGTATAGAATATTTTGGTACAAAATTAAAGTTAATTTTGTTATACCATATGTGTAATTTTACCCTTCTTTAAGGTATTATGCTTATGTAACTCAATTCTAATTTAAAAGTATAATTAAGAAATGTAGATTAATAGTCATCTATGATAACCAAAGTTATAGTCATGGTAGTTAGCATTTCGGATGTAAAATATATATTTCCATTAAATAGCTAATATTCAAACACTTCAAGGACCTACAAAATATAGCATTTAAAATATTTTAAGAACTTAGGCTTTTATGCACAGTGACATGGGTCTGCTCCTGGTAGCATGAATCTATTTCAGGAGATTGGTGGGCATTGAATAAGCTTCATATGGAATTTACTTTCTTTGTGGCAAAAGTTAGCCATTGAAGAAGAAACTGTTCTTGTCTCAATTGCCTGACAGCATGCTATATAAACTAGACATTCAGGACCCTTAGAAATTGATCTCTGAACATTGGCAGAACAAGCCAGGGTGGTCCTTCAGGTTCCTGATTTGCAGCGAAAACTGCCAGACATTCTTCAGGACACAAGTAGAAGTGACTAACAAACTATTTCAGAATGGGCAGAATAATCCTTCAAATTTCCTGCTTCACTAAAAGGTATACCAGAGACTCTAGGTCTATAGGCTGAAAATGGATGCCCCAATGTTACAAAGGAACTTTGAGTGACTATCCAGGCAGACAGATATAATCTCTGTCACTTCTAGAATTTGGAAATTGCTTACACTTCTTGTTTATTCAGTTAATATTATATCCTTCTGTGGTCTTCAATGTAGTTGAAGATTAGGTAGTTATGAGTATAGTTTTTCTTGGTTATTATAAAAGTTATATTAGTTGTGAAACTTTAGATTCAAAACAATATGGTAGATAATAGAATATTTTTAATTTTGATGAATATAAATGTACTAGAAATTATAACTGCAATTCTTGCTTGATAGCTATTTTGTCATATGTAATTTTGTTATGTTGAAATTAAAACCTTTGTTTTTGATTAGATAGAAAAGGGGAAGTGATATGGAATGTCTTTATGTAAGCAATGAATGTCATTGGTTAATAAAGGGACTGATTTGGACAATGGCAAATTGTCTCAGAAACAGGCAGGAAACCCAAGCATAGATACAAGGGAAGGAGGGTGAAGTCACAGGAGAAGCATTCCAGCCACTGAGAGGGCAAAATGTAAAAGTACAGATAAGTCATCAGCCACATGGCAAAACAGATTAATGGAAATGGGTTTAGTTAAAGTGAGAAAGCTAACTAGCAATAAGCCTGAGCCATAGGTCAACCAGCATGTAATTAATATAAGTGTCTGCATCATTTGTGTGTTGGGGGAGCTAAGCAGCAGTAGAGCTACAGGCAGGTCTGAACAGTGGTGCTAGGCCAGGACAGAAAATATTACTATACTGGAGTAACCAGAAAAACTTTATGAAATTATTCAGATTCCAGAATATGAACATGGAAGAAACAATATTCTTGTAGGTTTATTGAAACCTCATCTGTTATCCCAGCCACCTGGTACAGTAGAATCCTGGGATAATTTCATAACTATGCTCAATCAATCTTAAATTATTCTTCCTCTAAAAGCCAAGTACTCTTGTTCCCTGAGCACTTCTAATTTATATAAAAAATGCTTATTTAGAGTAGTTTTCATAAACATAATGGGATAACTAGCAATAGCTTCTGTTTTGTAATATATTACAGGCCAGACAGAATGAATATATACATTCTATTAAATTAGTAGCAATTAAGCAAATTATAAAAAGGACATAAATACTGAGGAGAGAAAGTTACCAACAATGCATGCAACAAAGAGCCTTCCTGTCACTCAGAAATCTACTTCCCAACACATTCTCTTGAAGAATCTCAGTATCAAAATGCATTAACATGCTTGTAAATTGTGTGTGTCCATGTATGTGTGTATAAGAGAGAGGGAGAGAGTGGAGACAGAAAAGGAGAGCTAGGAGGTCAAAGGAAATATTTCACAGTTAGTTTTTTTCCATCAGGGATTGTGAAGATTGAACTAGATTCAACAGACTTGGAGCTTGCCGTTATTTTTTTTTCCACTGAGCCATCTTGTCAACAATCTTTGGTACTGGGTAGGTGTGTTGACATGTTAAACATTTAATAAAACCTGTCTGGAATATCAGAGAAGAGATCCACACACAGTCAATCCAGGAGGATCAGAGATTGGTAACTCACACCTTTAACTCCAGCACAGGGAAATATTGTGAGTGGTGACCCATGCCAGACCTGATCTGGAGTAGTGACCTATGCCTTTAATCCCAGCAGATCTCAGTTTGAGGGCAGCTTGGTTTACAGAGAGAGTTCCAGGGTCCCAGGCAGGCAGTGGTGGTGCTATGCCTTTCATCTTAACCTGGATGTGAAACAACTGAGCAAAGAAGGTATTTAAGGCAGGCATAGAAAAACAGACTCAGGCAATAGAAGTGACAAGGAGCGAGGCTGAGGAAGCTAGAAGACAGTTGGGTGAGATTTGACTGTGGTGTTTCTTCTCCTTGATATTCCAGCCTTTCCCTGAGATCTGGCTCTGAGTTTCCTTTATTACAACCAGAATTTGTGCAACAGGTATGTTTATATGAGATATACTATCTTCATTTTTAATCATTTCTTTGTAGTATTTTAAGACAAGAAATTTGAAAATTGACAGGACATTTGTGGAGGGTCATTATATTTCCTGTAAATTATCAATATATAGCATTACTACTTAATACATATGATTTCATATTTTAATGAATCTTTGAAAATTAAGAATGTTTATGATTGTCAGACACTAGAGAGGAAGAAGTGCAGGTGGTTTATACTGAATGTAGGAGAGGACAAGTAGAGAAATACCATATCAGATGCATAGTCCAGCACTCCAGCTCAAACAAGTTTCAGGGCCAGAATTTCAGTGATGTTTGACAATTCATCTTTTAAAGGAACACCACTATGACATTGACATCTCAGCCATTGCCACTGTTACCAAAATATACCAAATACAGTAGTTACTTGTGAGCAAAATCACTTAGAGTAATGAAACAGCATACATAACTTATTTTATTTTCAAAGTATACTCTTCAAAGAATATACTCATTTATGGAATGATGAATAAATAAATAAAGTGCATAAATATAACACATTATTTAGGGATAGATGATAGCTTAGTCAATAAAGTGCTTGTCTTTGAAGCTAGAAGACCTAAGTTAAAACCCCCAACACACACTTAAAGAGTCCAAATGTGGCAGTGCTAACCTATAATCCCTACACTGGAGAGGGAGGTTCAAGCAGAAAGATAGATGACCAAGTAATCTACTCAACCAATAAGCTTCAATTTTAGTAATCATGTCTCAAAGAATATAGTGGGAAGAAACTGGGAAAGACCTGTTACACCAGACTTGGACCGTCACATTTTTAAACACTGTCATTCATATGAACAGGCATATATATGCATGAAGACACACAAGCACAAATAAAGTATTCCATGGGTTTTTAGTAAGTAGATTTTATATTAGTAATACCTACTGCATAAAAAATCAGGCCCTTCATTAATGTCTCATTTCTCAAGAGGACTTTATATTTCTGCAGGAGATCCAGATTCAGTTCCTAGCTACCACACAGCAGCTCACAACCCTCTATAATAGCTGTTACATGGGATCTGTTGCCCTCCCTTGACTTCTCTAGGCACTGCATGTGTGACATTTTTGAAGACAAAACACCCAAACATATAAAATAAAACATCTTTGTAAAACTGGAATTTCTATTCAAAATAAAATTATGCACAATCTTATACAAATGTCTTTTGCATTAGCAAATAGAAATGACATAGAAATATTACTATAAAGACTTGTACAAGGCAAGTGGCTATTTAGAGAGAGAAAAATTAAAAATGGTACTTGTTGAAGAAGCCACAGCTGTGTATAACTAATATCTAATTGCTCATCTCAAATGCATTACTCACCGACAGAACAAAGGTGGGTAATTTGCTATGACGTACTCTGATGATTTACAAATCACCACATAAAGGTTCACTTAGTTTATGTTAAAGTTATGACTCTACCCTCAAATCAAGCCCTAGGAAACTCAAAATTAATGGTGATTTAACCTAAATTTCCTTTGTAGGTTTTATAAAACATTACCCATTAAATTAATTCAAGGGAATGTAAATTTACATTAGTAAGACACCAATAATTTATATTTAAATTTTTCTAGGATGACAATAAAGATTTCAGAAAAGAATGGTATTCAACACTAGAAATCTAAAAGCACTTGTAATAATTTCAAATGTTGTTTGTATTTAAATTAATATTTACAACCCATCCTCAGTATCTGAATGATCTTCATCCATTGGTTAGCTAATCATAAATAGCAAAGAACTGAAGAAATTGTTGCATCTGCACTTTCCAGTTACAGAATTTTTATAGCTTTTGACTATTTTGCCAACAATGTACAGCAATTAATTGCATAGGATTTACATTGAATTAAGTACATGAAGTAATCCAGAAATTGATTTAAATTACAATAGATGTGCATAGTCTATTTTACTGTTATTAAGACATTTGTCCATTTCCAGATTTGAGCATTTGAAAAGAGGTACCTATGAGTATATAAGTTTATCTGTGCTAAAGGATGTGCTTTAGTTTTTGGATGTTAACAAGAAACTCTATTAGCCATGACCATAAACTCTACTTCTATTAAACTGTGAAGTGGAACAAAGCCTTTTGATACCCAATTGTGCATTACAGGTCCAGTAAAAACTGACTCTGTTGTATCTACCTCTTGTTTCTTTCTTCATATGTGTTCTGAGTTACAAATTGCTGTCCAATTGGCCCATAAATTTGCATCATGTGTCACCAATAAGGGTAAAGCATATTTCTTCCTATTCATATTAGGTTTGGGCAAATGACTTTCTTTGCCCATGAAGAAGTAGATCAAAGTGCTGATATCTCATTATAAGTACACACGTTATAGGGTACTCATACCTCTGCCCTCATTGGGAATTCATGCCTGTTTTGAAGCAGGAAAACCTACCTCCGATATTGATTAGCTATTATGATTTGTAAACATGGTCCCATTCTAGATAAAAAGAAAAAATACTGCTAATAAAGCCCAGAATATAAGACAACACAAACTGACTATTAATATGCTAAAAATATGTTTCTCCATGCTTACACTGAAGGCTCTGAAATTAAGAGAGTTTGCTGCTCCTGTAGAGGAGCAAAGTTATGCCTTTAATGCCCATATTATGGAGCGTATATCCACCTGAACTTAAGTTCTAGAGTACTTAGCAGCCTCTTTTGGCATCTATAAGCACATACATGGACCTGAACTTAAAAAGACAAACATGTAAATATAAATACTAATAAAAGATTTATTTAACATTGTTTATGCTAGTAATGTGTAACATTTACACACCTTCAATTGTTCTCTGATTTACTATAGAGGATTATTTACAAAGGAGATTCAGGGATGTTCTTTTCACAATCACAAACAAATTTTGCTTGTGTATATCTTCTGGAGTCAGGGGTGTGCCTATGCACATAAATGTACATGTATGTAAAGACCCGATGATAATCTCAAGTGTTGTCTTTAGTGACAGCACTCCCTCCTATGATACATAGTATCTCTTTCATTGGTCTGAACTTAACTTTTTTTGCAGTACTGATTGAACACCAATGCCCACAGATCCTGTCTATACATTCTCAGTGCAGGGATTAAAAGCACACACTACCATTCATATATTTTTACATAGGATCTATGTATCCAACTCCTGTTCTCATCACTTGCAAAGGTAGCATTTTACTGACTGAACTACATCACCAGCCTGGACTAACTTCCTTGGGGGAATGTGTATTGCTATGCACTTGATCTCTGTACCTTAATTTCAATTTAGACTGACCCTATGGAC
The DNA here is from genome assembly GCA_033318265.1 of Phyllotis vaccarum. Lineage (NCBI taxonomy): Eukaryota > Metazoa > Chordata > Mammalia > Rodentia > Cricetidae > Phyllotis > Phyllotis vaccarum. The sequence continues at coordinate 110,279,978 of JARWLC010000011.1, forward strand.
TGTTTTAATGATGTATCTGAAATACATACTCATGCGTGAAAACTGAATAAATATCATTATAACACAATTACAGGTGCTTACCTAAATATTTTTTTGGAAAAAAATATCCTTTCCACTTCATGGCATTATCTAAGTCATTCATTACTAACTCAAGTAGGATTTCTGTTGGATACAACATGGATCCTAATTACCACTCAAATGACAGAGAAGTAGAGAAAGTACTATCCTCAAGTACAATTTTCCATGAACATCAACGCTCAGCTATCTTCTTAATCTGAATAAAAGAATGTATTGCTTAAGAGAACAATTATAAAACCATATGCAAAATAGATACTTAAATCTTCTACTGGTATAATTTTCTTGTAAAAGTGAATATCATTATGACATAATTACAGTTTATCCACACCTCAACAGGAAATTAACATTTCAAAGATATAATAGAATTATAATATTTTCCTCCAGGACATAATATTTTATAAATTTTGGACTAAATTTATGATCTCCCAAAGCTCACATGTAATTTAAGACACTATTCTTAAATTTTAAGTACAGTAAATTTCAAATGAACAAGTTTAATCACAAATTCTTAATTAAAAATTTACACAAAACAATGAATCTGTTTTGATGTCAATTTTCAAGTCAAATCCGCAGTCTCATATTCCATAACAATAGTTTATTAGAATATTTAACTCAGCATTGTTTCTTCATTGAAGTGATGCAGGATGTTTTCCTGTATGCTGCTAACTACCACTGGATGCTAAAGGAACTATTTTGTTCTATGGCTAAGAATCTCAGACGTAGGTGGGAATTCTACTCATAAAGGAGAAGGGCAGAGTCAAGAATAAATGCTGTAAGCTGCTGTCTAGAGAAGGTAAAATATAAAAGTACAGGTAAGCCATGAGCAGCATGGCAAAACACAGATTAATAAAAATGGGTTGAGTTAAGTTGTAAGAGGTAGTTGGTAATGACCCTGAGCCAAAGGATGAACAGAAAAGTTTGTAATTAATATGAGCTTTTGTGTGATTATTTGTGGCTAAGTGACTGTGGAAAATCAGGTCCTAACCTCAGGTCTGATAGGCTAGAGACCCAGATTACAGTGACCATCAAACACACACACACACACACACACACACACACACACACACACACACAAATGCAGGACTAGTGGTTCATTGCTGTGATACCATCCCAGCATTTGAAAGTTTGATGGCAGTATTATCATAAGTTCCAGACTAGCCTGGGCTACAATGGAATACTCTGCTTCAAGAAACAAAATATACACATGCCACCAAATGGCAATCTGTTTAATATATTTAAATTTGATGTTAATATTTCTAACCACTTCTTTATATAATCCATATTTTAGAAAATGATGCACAATTTATTGTGGAATATTAATTTAAGATGTGGCATATTTGTTTGTGCTGTGGAACATTTGTTTAATGATGGAAAAAATGTGTTGCATACTTTTATGTTGCATTTGTTTAGCTATGTGAAGCTGTGTTACTTTCCGTGTATAAAACACCTGATTGGTCTAATACAGAGCAGACTGGCCAATTGCAAGAATAGGCATTTATTAGAAAGAGTAAACCTCTGTGTTATGTATTTAGAACCTGAGTGACAGGACCCTCCAGGAGCAAAAAGAATAACCAACAATACTAGTGTCTTTTAACGAGAGTACAAATATAACTCACAATGCAACCAACTCTCTGAGGTCCCACACATTTACCATCAAAATGGTGCTTAGGACTTCAAACTGAATTTGAGAAACATAAACATTCGTTTCACTGAGAACTTCCTCCATGAATTTTATCTTCCCATCATCACAAGTGTCTCCTTTTGAATTTCATGTTGGTCTTAGCACACTCCTTGTTCTTCCTCAACCTATCAAACTGGTCCCACCTTAACACCTCTGGAGTGATTTGTCTTCTTCCAGATGCTCATTCTACCATACTCTATAGACAACACCATCTGAGACTCTCGGAGGCCTACCAATTATAGTCCCTGAAATGAGACTTTTGTACTATTTACATAACCTTAAAAATTCCCTTTTGTGTTGAAGAATGATATGCTCCTCATAAACTTGTTGAGAGAAGTAAATACAATAGCATTTAAAAATTCTCTTTCATACTAGCTGTCTCATTCTCATACTATGGCATCTAAAATGCTAATTTTACCTCTGGGCAATCTTTGTTGGCTTAAAATCTTTTACTAATTAGTAATTTGTTATTATTACCATTATGCTTATTGTACATGGTTTTAGCCTCTACAAAGTTACAGACTTTCTCACCAATGATTAAAAATCAACCCCATAAAATGAGTTTTATTAATATAGAATCTATAATACCCATTACATCCAGCATTTATGTTTTTATTTACTGCTGAGCATGGTCCCTTGGAAAAGGCATTATTGTCACCTTCCTTGGAAAGATAAGAAATATCAAGCATTCAGACTCTTAAGCAGTTTTTTCACCCTATTATTCTAAAAGGAGATTAAAGAATGATGCTGAGTCAAGGCCCTGTGTCTCCAATGGAAAACCACTGAGGGAAGGTGCGCTGTTAATAAACATGCAGCAATCAAATGGACTGAGAGAACTCAGATAGGAGCTCTTCGAGCACATTCAAATTTCTCCTCCTCTAGAAAAAAAAATGCATTTCCTTTGAGACTGAACTTTTGAGTCAGAAAAATACAGGCGAACACATAGAACACTGACACTCTCACTACTCGACATTGCATCTGGCATGAGTAGGGCAAGGCATCCTCCTTCAGCACGATAGCTCACTGTGCCTACTGCCCATATTACTTTCATCATCATCATTAGAGAAGCATCCTCCTCTGTAATAGAGATTCTTATTCAGTATGCAAATAGCTTCTGGACGGTGTGAATTCCTCTTTAACTCGGGCATGTTACTTTCCTTCTTTCAATATTATAACACAACTCAACTGTCTGCTATTAATAGTGACAACTTTTTAGGCAATAACATCAGAGGTCTTGAATTTAAAATATTTCATTCTCCTTCTATCCATTACAAACTGAACTTTCATACCAGATTTCATTGTACTAGGAGTTGCTGTCTTGTTGCATTATGAACGTACACAGAGATGAATTACTAAATCAAGCCTCCTTTACTTTGGTTCAGCTCTTCTCTAGTTTTGCTCAAATATAATAGATAGGAATGGACAGTAGGCATTTCCTTTAATGTTTAAAACTGCTGTTCTTCCCACTTCAGTCGAAGAGAAGAAGAGGGATGATATGAACAAAGGGGTCAAGGTCATGATGAAGAAAAACCACAGAGACAGCTGACCCTAACTATTGGGAGCTCACTGACTCTGAACTGACAGCTGGGGAACCCGCATTGGACCAAACTAGGTCCTCTGAATGTGGATGACAGTTATGTGGCTTGGGCAGTTTGTGAAGCCTCTGACGATGAGACCAGGATTTATCCCTAGTGCATGAACTAGAACCCATTCCCTATGGAACCGACACTTTGCTCAGCCTTGATATGGGGGTTAGTACTGTCTTAACTTGATGTGCCAGGTTTGTTGACTCCCCTTGTGAGTACTTAACCTCTTTGAGGAGTTGTTGGGGGCAGAGCTGAGGGGTGCGTGAGAGAAGGGGAAGGAAGTGGAACTGTGGTTTGTGTGTAAAATTAAAAAAAAAAAAAAACTCAAAAACAACAGCAGCAAAACTCACTGTTCGCTTCCCTACTGCACACACAGCCTGAAAATTTCCCAGCTCTTTCTTGAAAGATGCCTAGAAAATAGCTTCCTTATAAAGAGCTTCCCCACCCCAGATGGTCACCATCAACCTCAGCTCAGAGGCATGTTAAAAATGCAGAATTTTGGAGCATTTGAGGAAGGGAGACAAAACTTTCGTTTATTTTACATTTTCTTACACATTTGAAGTACTATTTTCACAATTCCTTACTCTTCTTACAAGACCATCTGTCAAAACAACAGTGCTTACTTATGCATAGCTTCTGCTAAAGATGAACATTAACATCTGTGTACTCTGCTGAGGTGATGATATCTGAATCTGTTACAGATGGGTTATCCTTTTCTTCGGTCCAGAAATCACCTCATTCAGACCTTATATTTCATCCCTCAATGTAGAATTGTGACTTTTTGTAACTATGAGTCATTTTGATGCCTCTTCTTTTATTGCTAATTTTTCATTATTTAAATAATTTGATGGTACGTAGGTCTTAGAGCGTAGCTAAGACCCATTCCCATAATGCTAGGTTTTAAATGTTTATACTTAATTGTTATTTATTCATTTTATTTAATCTCTCTCTCTGTGTAGTGCATGTAGGGTTTGCATGCACTGCATGTGTGTGTGTGGGTGTGTGTGGGTGTCTGGAGCATGTGTGTGCACGCATGCATACCAAGAAGAGCTGATAGGGAGATTAAACTCATGCTTTCAGGCTTTGTTATAAGGACCTTTAGCATCTCAGCCATCTCCCTGGTTCCATATTGATACATTTCATCTTTTTATACTTAATGTTTATGGATTTATTCTGGATTACTACATCTTACTGGATTGATTTTGTGAGTGGTATTTTTCAAGATAGTTTCTCGTTGTGTTTAACACTGGAAAATAAAGTTAACTGCTTTCTCTCATTAACACACGACTTTAAAGTACTTTAGTATTTCCGAATCTTTCCTCTTTATTATATAACTTTGATCATTTGTGTTTCATTGAAATTAATAATAAAACTGTTTAGATTTATAATCATCCATTTTCTTTGTTAATTTAAAATTTTACTATATCATTTATTTTGCCATATTCTTGTATCACACCACTAGTTTCTCTAATAACTTGAATAGAATGCTTAGGTCATTAATTTTTCAGTCTTTTATTAGTTTTTAGTATAAATATTTATATTATTAGCCTGTGAAATTTTAATTTTAATTATGTATATAACATATATCTGTTATATTTACTTTTAACCACAAATATTTTATAATTTTTATCATTAACTTTTAATTAATTCTTTGAGAGTTTTGAGTCTTGACAATTTATTTTGATCTTATTCACCACCACCCCTTAAGATCTTCTCATAACCATTCCCTCTTTCTTATCAACATTGTGTAGATTTTTTTTTAAACCCATAAAACCAAATTGATTTGCCTAAAAGATTCTTGAATATGTTGTCTTCCAGTAGAGTGTAGTAGATTCACTCAGATCTACACTTTTATGGAGGCTCCTAAAAAGGTCAATATCCAACTTACCATATGTTCCATCTAAACCATCCTGGAAATTGATCCCAAGATCTCCTCCTCCACATTCCTACTCTAGAAACAGCTGCTAACCAGTGTTCACTGCTGCTTCACTCACAATAGCCAAAAAGTCAAAGCAACCTAGATATTCATCAGCTGCTAAATGGATAATGAAAATTGGTATACAAGCACAGATTATTCAACTTCTAAGAAAACTGAAATTTACAGAAAAGTAAATAGAGTTGCAACAATCACATTGAGTGAGATAATATTGGGAGATGGTGTTGTTACATTGTAAATAATTGTTCCACCAACTGGTTTAATAAAAAGCACTGATTGGCCAAAGACAGGCAGGAAGTGTGGGTGGGGCTACCAGACTAAGAAAACTTTGAGAACAGGAAGCACAGAGCAGAACACCAGAGAGAAGCCAGAGGAAGCAGAAGACAACCATGCTGCTGTGAGAAAAGGTACAGAGCCTCATGACTGAACAGTCTAAGAGTCATGGGTTAGACGAAGGGTAAAGAATTAGCAAGTTATATGCCTGGGCATTAAGCCAATCATCCAAAAACAATTATAAACATCTGTGTGTCTCTGCGGGTCTGAGGCTCTGCGGGCCTAAACCTTGAGGTTAGGCCCGAAAGTCCAGACAGAAATCCCCCTACTACAAATGGCAGCCCAATGTGGGTCAAATATACCCACGGAAAGCCATAGAGAGCTTTTAAAATAGTCTAGAGCCCAAAGCAACTTCTGAGTTGTATCTCTCACGTGAGCCATTGTATAGAGAAGCCCTCGTGAGGCATGTGGTCTTGGGCTACAATGGCAGGCTTTTGGAGTGCAGTTTAAGGTGTAAAATGGCTAGTTTCTGATGTCTCACAGGAGCCTAGATGTAAGCAAAACATTGTAAATAATGTGTTTAAGGTTTCTGTTCATAAGGAAAAAAAGGGAACAGAAACAAAGATGGCTTTCTAGTGGTGGTGTTTTCTTGTATCAGCTCTCTTTGCTGGAGGCAAACTGAGGCTTGGCTTCTTTAAGAGAAGCTTCCTAATTCAGCCTTAGAGGCAAAACACTTGTGAGTTTTTTAAGAGGCCCTGCTGCTAAATACTTAAATGGAGTTAATGAGCAGCAGATGGCAAAGCTTTACTTGGTAATTATATGGACCCTAAAATTCCGAGAGTACCTGGGCTAAAAAGATAAATTCTAAGAAATTAGACTAGAAGGTAGGTGGAGCCATCCACCTATTTTACCAACCTTGAATCCTGGATGATTAAAGGTGTGTTCAGAAGCAGAAAGAAATAGAAGAACCTGGGTGGAGTCAATTGCCCTAAGCAATCAAAGGTTTGTTAGAGACAGAAAAAGTTAAGAAATAAATATACAGTAAAGACAGTTTTTTAAAAAGTTTAAGTGGTTTATAATGTGTTGAAAATATAGATACATAGGCTTAGAGAAAAGAAAAAGGGTAGAGAAAGCTCTTAAAAAATAAATAGAGTAAAAATAAATAATAAATAAATAAGCCACATAAAGATGGAAAATACAAAGAATGTCTGGATACTGTATATTATTGTCTTATCTTTAAGCTTCTTGACTGAAAATGACTTAGTAAAAGCTGCTAAAAGACAGTTGATTATAAATGCTGTTGGACTAATTCAACCTATATATTTTGTAAATGAGTTTACTTTAAAATTGAAATCCAAAGATATGCTTATTTGAGGAGAGGTTTTCTTTTTATTTCCACAGAAAATGAGAGGCTGTGGATTTATTTCTGGGTAAAGAACATACAGTTTGATAGAGGAAGACCCCCTGAAATATCTCCAATGGAAATGGATGTACCAGATGATTCAGTATTTCAGAGCACCTCTGTTGAAGTTTCCCAAGCTCTGTATTCAGAACAAATTCAAAGATACTGGCTGAGATGATCTAGCCTTACAGACTGCTCCACTAAAGACGTGTCCATAATCCTAAATTTTTCTTTGGATTCCCATGAGATTACCAGCATACCCATTCAGCAGGAAGTAGCCTAGAGAACAACACCCACATTCCCAAAACATTGATTATGGATGTTGGTGTTTATTTACAGTGTTGTTTATAAGTTGTTATACATAAGGGGGGGGTGAAAGACTATTACATGTGGAGTTCTTTTTGTTTTAAGAAGAGAAAAGGGGATATGTGGGAGATGGTTATGTTACATTGTAAATAATTGTCCCACCCACTGGTTTAATAAAAAGTGCTGATTGGCCAAAGGCAGGCAGGAAGTGTGGGTGGGGCTACCAAACTAAGAAAACTCTGAGAACAGGAAGCACAAGCAGAATGCCAGAGAGAAGCTGGAGGAAGCAGAGAACAATCATGCTGCTGTGAGAAAAGGTACAGAGCCTCATGGCTGAACAGGCTAAGAGTCATGGGTTAGATGAAGGGTAAAGCGTTAACAAGTTATATGCCTGGGCCTTAGGCCGATCAGCCTAAAACAATTATAAATATCTGTGTGTTTCTGAGGGTCTGCTGGTCTGCCAGCCTAAACCTTGAGGTTAGGCCCGAAAGTCCAGACAGAAATCCCGCTACTACAGATAATCCAGACAAACATCACTTATGTTTGTAGCAAAGAGGTTTCTGGCCTAGAATGGTCCCACAGTTCGGACCCACCTGCCATTGCTCATCTGGACCAGCAATCCCAAAGTCCCAATGAAACACACAACACTTATATTAACTTCATGCTGTTTGGTCTATGTCTCAGGCATATTGTTAGCTAGCTCTTTCATCTTAGTTCTACCCATTTCCACTAATTTATCTTGCCACATGGCCCGTGGCTTGCCTACATTCCTCACATGTCGCTTCTTTGGGCAAGGCATCTGGCTCAAGTCGCTCTGTCACTCTGCCTCCTACCTATGCTCTGATCCCCATCACTCCTACTGTGCCTGCCGTGGGCCAAAGAATGATATTCACAATATAAAGAAAGACATCCCCACATAATATGTTTTTATCTGTTGATATTATATTTGAATCTTCAGATATGAGCGTTTCAACTATAACAATGTCTGTAGTGGTCAGGGGGCCAGGTAAAGGAATTTTCAAGAGAGGACAGATAGAAAACACTGGTATCAAAGAGAATGATGAAAACACTTTTTTCTTAGTCAACACCCCAAGATATTTATTAGTGTATGTGTTCAGCACACAACATCACAGTTATTCAGCAAATATTCAGCAGTCACTACATTATGTTTGTTGTTTGAAGTAAAATGATAATCAAAAATATGAAGTTCTTGCTCCCATTGCATATTATCTTAGTAAGAAATTCAGATATCAACACATAAGCACACACATGAACACTGGATCTCAACAAATGTAAAGGCCATAAAGGAGAGATATCTGTAATAGAGAAAAGTGGTTTTGCAAAGATACCAAATAAAGTTTGAAAAGAAGCTAAAAGCAGAAACTTTATTAACCGATGGAAGTAAAGTGGGGTGCACTGAATATAGAAGTACAATAGAATCATGGCTTCTATGAATGAAGGGTCCTTATGATAAGGTCAAAGAACCTGAGGGTGGCAAGGGCAACATGGTGAAGAGCAACAAGATGTGAGATGCCAAGGAGATGGCAAAAGTCCTTCACACTCATCCTTGCCTCCATGCAACCACAATGAGGGGAGGGAACACTGTCAGGACAGTGTGAAAGGAACAAATTACATGCAACTATTTAAACTTAAATGTAAAACATAATAAAATTTGATTTCTTGTTACAATGAGGTTTCTTGGTCCCGGGCAGCCAGAGGCCAAGACTCACAGACTCTGCAGCCCCAGACCTCTTAGCTGCCCACAGCTGATCAGGCCCAGAAATGATTCAGATGCTTATATTAAGTTCATGCTGTTTGGGCTATGGCTCAGGCACATTGCTAGCTTGCTCTTACATCTTAAATCAACCCATTTTTATTAATCTGTCTGCCACGTGGCCCGTGGCTCACCTGTGTTCCTTACATGTTGTTCCTTTGGGCTTCTGGCTTCGTGTGTCTCTGACTCTGCCCTGCTCCTCCTACCTATTCTGATTCCTCCTACTACTTTTTCTATGGTGCCTGTCATGGGCCAAAACACCTTCTTTATTTAAAGATTGCTATTCACAGCATACAGAAAGACATTCCCACATCACTTCCCCCTTTCTGTCTAATAAAAAAGGAAGGCTTCAATTTTAAAAAGGCAAAATTATATATAACAATACAGCTATCAAGGAAGAAGTACAGTTACAACATATAGTCCATTTGTATTTAAAAAACCTAAAGAAAATACTCTTATCAACCTTATCCTTATGAATTTAAAGTTTCATATATAACTTAAATTAACCATGAAAAACTATACCTATGGTTATCTAATCTTTAACTACATCAAAGACCACAGAAGGATATATTTACCCAAGTAAACCGGAAGTGCAAGTGACTTCCAAAATCTAGAAAGGACAGAGATGACACCTATCTGCCTGGACAGTCACCCAAAGTTCTTTTATAATGTTGGGGCATCCATCTTCAACCTACGGGCTCAGAGTCTCTTCGTTTCAGTGAAGCAGGAAATCTGTTCTGCCCATTCATCAGTCGTTTCTCCTCAAGTCCTAAAGAATGTTAAAATTAAAACCTTCCTTTTTATTAGGCAGAAAGGGGGAAGTGATGTGGGAATGTCTTTCTGTGTGCTGTGAATACCAATCTTTAAATAAAGCAGCTGTTTTGGCCCATGACAGGCACCATAGAAAAAGTAGGAGGAGGAATCAGAATAGGTAGGAGGAGCAGGGCAGAGTCAGAGACACACCAAGCCAGAAGCCCAAAGGATCAACATGTAAGAAGAGACAGACCAGGCCAGAAGTGTAGTAGATGGGTTCTCAGGCCCCAGGCAGTCGAGAGGTCCGAGACCCACAGACCTGCACGCCTGAGACTGCTTAGGAACCCACCACTGCTCAAACCCCCAGAAACGACTCAGATGATTATATTAACTTCATGCTGTTTGGCCTATGGCTCAGGCACATTGCTAGCTAGCTCTTATATCTTAAATCAACCCATTTTTATTAATCTGTCGTGGCTCACCCGTGCTCCTTACATGTTGTTCCTTGGGCAGCTGGCTCTCAATCTGCCTCTAACTCCACCCTTTCTTTCCTACCTCTTCTCTGATTTCTCCTCCTACTTCATCTATGGTGCCTGTCATGGACCAAAACAGCTCCTTTATTTAAAGATTGAGATTCACAGCATACATAAACGCATTCCCACATCACAGAAGCCCAAAGTAATAACATGTAAGGAACACAGGTGAGCCACAGACTACATGGCAGACAGACTAATAAAAATGGGTTGATTTAAGATGTAAAAGCTAGCTAGCAATGTGCCTGAACCATAGGTCAAACAGCATGAACTTAATAAAAGTGTCTGAGTCGTTTTGGGGCATGAACAACAGTGGCAGCTAAGGGGTCTGGGGCTACCGGTCTGTGGGTCTTGGCCTCTGACTGCCCTGGACCAAGAGACCACATTGTAACAATTTCTAATCACACTAACTTCATCATAAGAGCTGAACAGGCACCTTTGACTACTAACTACTTTAAGATGCATTAAATACAAAATATCCATTTCCCAAAAGTATCTATTGTCAGCAATGCTCCAAGAGTGGTTTCAGAACCCTGGCATAGAGACCCATGAGGTCCACATAGGAAGACACTATTCCATAGACCTACCCTGTATTCTAAAATTATTCTTAGGCAACCAGTATTCATGCACAAACTTTGAAGCCATAGTTATAGGAGTTAACTGACCATTTAATGGAATCCCATTGATAATTCACCACTTTGAATGGGGTGAAAAACATCATTAAATGGCCATACAGAGAATAACAACTGAAGAAATACCTATATTTCTGGGTAAAATACCAATTTGGACCTCAGCTTTATGAGAACTGAAGTCCCTTTTGAAACTGTAAAATGCATACAGCACCTGCTTTATATCACATCCATTGTATTAGAAGAAGGGTAAAAAGGATAGGTTTACAATGATTTTCAAATACTATTTTCAAGAGTGCCCTTGCTACCAGGCTGTCCCCAACCATTCCCCGCATTATCTCTCTCTAATATCTTGCTGTTGTGGGTTGAATCGGTTTAAATCACACCAATAGAGTTCAGGCTGAGGCACACAATGCTTAATTTTCTTTTTTTAGGGTTACCAGCAGAACACTATAATATGTGAAATGTTGTTTATTTGGTTGTTTTAAAAACATAACTAATGAACTCACTGGTTTCCTGAAATTGTACCTCTGGTTTTTGGGATAATGGCAGCCTGTTTAACCTTACTATTATCATACAGAAATGAAACTTATTGTTCTTATCCATCTCTGACATATTCTCCCATCCTCCACTCTGATTGTACAGTTTGTTAAAATAACAAGATACCAGACAGGCCCACCAAAATTCCAGACTTTAGTAAACAAAGTATTATAACAGTACTCTGGGATAAGACCGTTCCTAAAATAGCTTGTTAAAGTTAAATTTTGAAGTCAACAGTGGCATTGTGACAAACCTGTTATAACAATGAACAACAACCTATAATCAGGGTTTGTTATGCATTTTGGATAGAATGTTGGCAGTCACCTCCTACATTTACCATAGACTATTAGAGTCCTGAAAAATAGAAGCTAAGATATTGTCTTTAAAAAGAAAGAAGGGCAAATCTGAGACAATAGTTAAGTAACCTCCTAAGGTCACTGAAGTCACTCTAAGGCCATCTCACACTTTTAAGAAGCACAAAGAAACAAATGAAGAATTTTCATAGGCATGGCAACAGAAGCCAAAGGGCCATTTAACACAGTCTGTAATTGGCAAAGGTGGCCAAGATGTTTCTCCAGCTGTATTAATTTGTTACCTGTATTTAATCAGGCATTGTTATCTCTATGGATATAATGGAATTCTTTGCACAATACATATGCCTCTGAGGGTATTTCATGCTTTTATCTGAAAAAATATACTAATTTAAATTGTACTTATATTGCACAACAAAATAGCCAACTAGAAACTTATGAACTAAAAAAGGCAACTTCTGCATATATTAGAAAATGAATTTCTAACCTTTTTCTGTATTTCTTTTGTGTGACTCTGATAAGGTGATTGTGTCCCTTAGAACAAAGTACTTTCGTATGGGAAAAGATGATAGATTAAAAATTTTCAGATTTGACCATTTCTCATTGTATATCCTCAAAGAAAATGTTATTAAAAGTCCCATCAACTCAAGCTGACAAAAGGATCTGGTCATCACAGGTTTAGACTTTATCCCATGAATAATAATAATTTTGATTTCTAAGTTTAAAAATGGAACAATGGAAGACAAGAAGAAAGGATAGGCAGGAGGCAGGACTATTTTAATCAGAGTGAATTAATACTCTGGGAGCATCTGTTAGTTGACAAAATCTGTCCTGCAAGAAAAAGTCAAATATCAACTCAATTTGTCACTACTTGTCCCACAAGATGTGACAGAAACTCACTTCTAAATACATAAAGCATACAATAATCTCCCAAAAAGTTTATTGATTCCCACAAATTAAAAGTTCAAGGACAGATGCAGCTTGAGGTTGAGATGCCTGTCAGTTGCTCCAAGGAGTCATGCTTTCAACTTCTAAATCTTATTCTGAGATTAAATCATACTGGACAAAAGTAGGTCTTGGACTATTATTTTAATGAATTCTAAAAGAAAGGTAGGACAAACCTATACTTTGAACTAGAATAAAGAGTAGCTTCAATCTTAACCACCTAGAAACCACATAAAATTATCAGGAAGGGGGAAAAATGAGTTTTTGGTGAGCAAAAGTCACCCACTTAATCAAATACAATAATCTAAGTGGTAGTTTCACTTATTTTACAAAAGGTGATGGACAATAACAAGAAGGAAGTAAGTGGTGCATGTCCAAGGCTATGCTAAATGCTCTAACCCAATTTTCTATTTTATTGACCATAAATATGAAGAAGGCCCCAACTAGTCACATCATTTGGTAGAAACACATTAGCTAGTAAAAGGCAGAGCTGGGACACAGAGACAATATAAAATCATCTTCTCAATAAGTGAATACTGTTTATTATTGTACTGCTTTCCATAAGGACTCATATGAGATTGTGTTTATAAAGAGAACACAAGAATCCACAAAGTACATATATGAGTGTAGGGGGATTATGTTGTTCCATTGTAAATAACTGTCCCTGCTTATGAGTTTAATAAAAAGTGCTGATTGGCCAAAGGCATACAGGAAGTGTAGGTGGGGCTGCCAGACTAGGAGAACTCTGGGAACTGGAAGAATAGAGCAGAATGCCAGAGAGAAGCCAGAAGAAGCAGAGGACATCTATGCTGTTTTGAGGAAAGGTACTGAGCCGCATGGCTGAACAGGAGTCATGGGTTAGCTTAAGGGTAAAGAGTTAGCAAGTGATATGCCTGGGCCTTAGGCCAATCAGCCTAAAACTATTGTCAGCATCTGTGTGTCTCTGTGGGTCTGTGGGTCTGCGGTTCTAAACCTTGAAGCTAGGCCCAAAAGTCCAGGCCAGAAACCTCCTTCTACACATGAGCACTGTACTTATATCACTCCATGCTTCTCCTTCCACATCCTCACACATCTGCCCTGCTACCTCTGAAATTCACATGTACACACACATGCACACACATACACACACATGCACGCACATACACAAACATATAAATGCACACACATACATATACACACACATACACAGACCTGTATGTACATATAGTGCTAATATGAAAATAAGCCTGATTTGAACATTTAGTCTCAGCCCTAAGAAATGTTGCCTTTCAACAGTCATTAATGGCCTATAGTCATGTGTTTAGGGTGAAATCCTGTGAGATATCACTGATCCATGATAGCATTTTAACTGGTATTGTCATTTTCCAGATACTATTCAGGCAACTATATTGTTAAAGTTTCATTGGGTGCAGGTTAGCTGTCATATATAGAAGACACAATATCACAGCAAATGCCTTCATCCTCTGGCCCTTACAATCTTCTTTATTTCAGCTTTCTACAATGTTTCTTGATCTTTAGATGTATGCGTCATTAGCTGTATCCACCCTACAGCCAGTTCTCTGTATTAGACCACCTAGGCATTGGAATAGTATTAAATAATACTTGAAATTTGAAATTATGTTCTAACCACAGTTTCCTCTCCCTCTTTTCTTCCTCTCCCTTCCTCCCTCAACCCATTCTTCCTCTGTTTCCATTCAGCAAGGGACAGGCCTCTTATGAGTATCAACAAAGCATGGCTTATCAAGTTCTGATAAGACTAAGCACCTCCCTTATATTAAGGTTGAGCAAGGCCATCTAGTATGAGGAATAGTTTCCTAAGAGCCAGTCAAAGCATTTGTAAAAGCCTCTGTTCGCACTGTTAGGAGTCCCACAAAATGACAAAGCTCAAAAATTGTCACATATATGTGGAGTGTTTAGGTTTGTCCTACGCAGGATCCCTGGTTGTTGCTTCAAACTCTATGAGTTCCTATGAGCCAGCTTAACTATTTCTGTAGGTTTTTCTGTGGTGTCCTTGACTCCTCTGGCTCCTACAATCCTTCCTCCTCCTTTCCAGCAGGATTCCCCAAACTTGGCCTAATATTTTGGGTCCCTGCATCTGTTTTCATCAGTCACTGGATGAAAGCTCTCTGTTAACAATTTCAGAAGGTACCAATCCCATCAAGGAGACAACCAATTCAGAATACATATCCACTATTGCTAGGGATCTGAACTGGTATCATCCTTGTAGATTCATAGGAGTTTCCTTTTCATCAGGCTTTTACCTGACCCTAAAAAGGTTTTCAGTTACCTCATTCTGTACTTTCTCCCTACATCCATCTCCAACCTGATTCCTCAAGATCTCATCTCTACCTGCTTCCAGTCCATCCAGGCGATCACTTCTATTTCCTCTTCCCAGGGAGATTCAGACATACTCCTTTGGGCCATCCTTGTTACCTAGTCCTTTGGGGGCTGTGAATTATATCATGGTTATCCCTTACAGTAAATATCTATTTATGAATAAGTACATAACTTGTTCATCTTTCTGGGTCTGGGTTATCTCAGTCAGGATGATTTTTTCCAATTCTATTCATTTCATGCCTTTAATCTTAAATGACCACAATCCCTTGTCCCAAAGCAATTCAGTTTTCCGTAGTTTTCTGTAAGAGTTGGTATTCGGTGGCTGAGAGGCCAGATCCAGGTTGCTGCCTCTTTCACTAAACAATTCAATGACTGTACTCACAGCATTTTACATATTTTCTAGTGGTTATTCTCATTGTTCTGTTAAGGTTATAGCTTTGACTCTAAGCCTGTTTCTGTAGTTGAGTAATAAAATTTGTCTACAGTTTCTCTTTTTATACTTGATTTGTAAACAAACTCCAAACAGTTGGGATTAGTTCTGCTATTGATAAAATCAAGTGCCTGGCATGAAGTGTTAAGGATGGAGGATTTACTTGGCTCATTATAAGAGTGTTGAATCTAAGGTTGCTTGGTTGACCACAAGAAAGTGTGTACTGGAAGATGCTTTTTACCTTATGATGAATAAGGAGCAAAGAGTGAGAAATGGATTGTGAACCATTCACAGGTAAAACTTTCAAAGCCATAGCCATGCTCCTATTGTCTATTTCCTCTAAGAAGGGCTCACATTATGGTGTCCACAGCCTTCCAAAAAGATACTCAGTGTAGTAGGAGTTTTCTGGCCCAGATTTTCAGGCCTAGCCTCAAGGTTTAGGTCCACAGATCCACAGACCCGCAGAGACACACAGATGCTTACAATAGTTTTAGGCTGATTGGCCTAAGGCCCAGGCATATAACTTGCTAGCTCTTTACCATTAATCTAACCCATGACTCTTATCCTGTTCAGCCATGGGGCTCAGTACCTTTTCTCAGAGCAGCATAGTTGTCCTCTGTTTCTTCTGGCTTCTCTCTGGCATTCTGCTCTGTTCTGCCTATTCCTAGAGTTTTCTTAGTCTGGTAGCCCCGCCCATACTTCCTGTCTGCCTTTGGCCAATCAGCGCTTTTTATTAAACCAGTGGGTGGGACAATTATTTACAATGGAACAATCTATTCCCCTGCAACCCAGAGTAGCAACACATGGGATTGCAAATGCTTAATCATCAGAAAGATTTTCTATAGTTTACATACATCAAGGTTTTTTTGTTGTTGTTGTTGTTGTTTCTTCCAGAATTGAAATGTTAAAATGGGCACTGAACAAGTCAAAATCTTCACAGTATGGCCTTTTTGCAGACAAACGTCAGTTCCTTTACTACACTGTTACATTTTCACAGAAAATAGGACATTTCAAAAACAAATTATAAAATTTATGAAATTATTAGTGTCTATAATGATGTATTTAGTAGAACAGCTACTCCAGAGCAATGGAGAAGTCACCCACAAGCCAGGAATATCCTCTGCTGCTTTAGGCACTTTACTTCTTTATATACTATGATTGTTCGTTCTTCTAAAACAAGGGATAGAGGCACCTAGAACTTTTTATTTGTATTTTCCCAAAAACTGTCAACTAGGACCTTAAATAAAACTATGTTTTTTCTTGACAAAGTTTTCTTTAAAAATTTTAAAATTTTAAACCTTTCCTTAACATTATCATTCATAGGTATCTACCAATCATGGCTTGCTTTCTTCATACTAAATCACATACAAATTAGGCATGTTCTACTTGTTGTCATAATACCAATTTCCATACCCTCATGTTTGTGAAGGATTATCTGGACACTGAGTATTTAAGCCTCTTACTTTCAGATCATTATATATTGTCTACTTTCTTTAAGCACTCTAGGTGACCCACACAGATTAAAGAAAGTTTGTTTGAAATGGAGCATATTATTTTCCCCTGACTAGAATTAAGCTCTAGGGATATTTTGTCTGTACACAGAGTACTCTAACCTAATATAATTGGTTGAGGACAGAGATATTTTGAATGCAGAATTCAGTCTCTGAACTGCATAAGAATTCTTGACCAAATTTCTAGCAGATATGTGCTGATATATCAGACAAAGCTCTCTGAAGACATGTGCATTTCTTAGGGATATTTAAATTGTACCATTCAAATAACCTTCATATTTTTTATCTTATGGCATAATGTTTCATTGAGAAAAAAAACTTACATTTGTTTGGTATTTTCAAAAAATTCAAAGACAAATTTGAAAATCTTCAAAAGTGCTGAGCTACACACAAAAATAAAAATACAAATGTTTTTCCATCAGTTTGAAGTTTTAAGGTAGAAAAAGTCAGTTAGAAGGTGTAAATGAACAGTAACCAGTAGCAAAATTAAGAAATTAAAAAATGAAAACAGGATGGTAATATAAGTGAGGAGTCCTTACTGTTTCATGTAAGTTATAACATTCTAGTTATAACATTCAAGTGATCAAGTTATAACATTCTAATTATTTTTTCCTGACTTACAATGTTTGTCTTTTTTATTAAAAATCTCTGAAACTCATTTAATCAAAAGGTATCATCACCTTGTTGATTTAGTGATTGTTTCCCACTTTCTGCATCAAAAGTAGAGTCAAGAGTAAATACATCTTAAAGGAAGTTATTGGCCATTAGTTACAAAAAACATGAAGAGAAATTAACCATATATGTGTGATTTGTTCAAATTATTTCACCTATTTAAGTTCCAAGTTTCCTTATCTATAAAGTAGAATAATATGTACTTTAGATATAAATAACAAAAATTACCATCACTATAGAATTCAGTATGGAAATTGTCAGTGAAATATTATACTAAAATGAGTATCAAATAAATAACAGACTAGTTTCCAATACACAAATTTTATTTGCTACATTTGCATTCATAAGCAGTGATAAGATTGAAGCTGTCTTCCAAAGAAAATATAATATATTGGAATATTTATGAACTTCAGAGTCTTTGAACTTGTCAAATCCTGTTTGTTTTATGTTAAAGTACTGGAGTCCCAAAAGAAAAACAATATTACAAATCATATAGATAGTGAAATAATCAATCCTGCTGCTCAGGTCATTCATTTATTGAAAGGCAATTATTCACTCTCAAGTCATTAGGCAGCACAGCAAGACATATTTGCATGTCACCAATGATATGAGACTATACTATTATTTGGAATAAATGCTAGATATTACTTAAGTAGGAAATTATTAGTCTAGTTAAATTACTACATCTTTTAACATACATTTAATGTCCAAATTTCAAAACTTAATGTGTGATCACACTATTCAATCATGAAACCATAAGGGTTGACATATTTTTAAAAGCAGAAAGAAGTCTAATAGACATGACAAATTCTTCTGTCCCATGAAAAGTTAGCCTCTAGAAGACAACAGAGATACAGCAGAGTTGTAGAAGCAAACCTAGTAAGAAATTCATGAATAAATAAGATGCTCAGTGGATAGCAAGGTAATATGACACCAGATGTGGAGCATATACAGAGAATATAAGAGAAAGAAGATTCTCTAAGATGCAATGTTTGTAACTATTCTAAGGAGAATATAGGAAAAATATTAGTGAAGAAAAAGGATATGAAGAAGCTGTCTTTTTCTTAACATGGAATTGGAAACTAGACACAACTCCCTTGCTTCTTGCCTCTGCTTCCTCTTCATATTTATTCCAGCAAAATCACACAGAACCCCCTAATCTTTTCTCATTCACAGTGGACTTTCTGAAATTGGGAAAAAAAAAAGTTAAAAAAAGACAGGTAATTTTTCTTATCTCTTTTTCAGGTATAATGGACTTTCATGGTGTATGATCTTTTTATTTTTCATTTTATTTACTTATTTAAAGGTGTCCTTTATATCCATGCATCCCCTGCTCCTCCTCTTTTCCCTCCTCCCATCCCTCATAGGAAGCCTTCAGCCTCTCCCTCCACATCCCACCATCCCCTCCCTAAAAGGTCAAGAAGCCTCAAAGTGAGTCAGCTCAACAAGACACATCCACTCCAGGCAAGTCCAATTTATCCCAAAGTCAAGACTGGGTTAGGTGTTCCTCTGCAGGAAATGGGCTCCAAGGTCCAGTTCACGCACAGAAAAACAGTCTGATCCCCCCACCCCTTGAGGCTCCACATACTGCCCACGCCAATTAACAGTTGTCTACACTTGGAGGACCTCGCTCCTTTTCCTGATGGATCTTAGTGGCTATTCTTGATAAAGTGAGTTCCCAGAGCTCGAGCTAGCCATCACTGTGGAATTTTTTCTCATAATCCCTATCTCTTTGCTCATAGATTTTCCTTCCCTGATCTCAGATGGACCAGGAGCTAAGCCAAGTACTCAGGCATGAATATCTGCCTCCACCTATATTCATTGTTGGATTACGTTCTGTGATGACAGTTAGTGTGGTTATTTATTTGATTATAGGGTAAGTCCAATTTAGGCACCCCTTCCATTATTGGTTGGAGAACTAGTCTGGAATATCCTGTGACTTCCTATAGGTTTTCCTAGCACCTGGTCTCTTTCCAAACCCACATTGGCTTCTTCTATCGAGATATCCATCTCTTTTTTCTCCCTCTTTGTTGCTTCTCTTACTCAACAATCTCAGTTTTTCATGTTTTCTTCCCACCTCTTCTTAGTTGCAGCCTTTTATAACTCCAATTTGCTAAGGTGATCTCTGTTTTCTCTTCTTTGGGGAATCACTGGGGTCTCTCAAGTTTCTTCTGATCCCAACCTATTCAGGGGGTGTAGTTTGGAGCTTGGTTATTCTTTGTTTTTTTGTCTAAAATTCACTTATGAGTGAGTAGATCCCATGTCTCTCTTTCTGGGCCTGTGATATCTCTCTCAGGAGGATATTCTCCAAATCCATCCATTTGCCTGCAAATTTTAGGATGTCATTTCTTTTTTTTAACTGCTGAGTAGAGTTCCATTGTATAGATGTACTACAGTTTGTTAATCCATTCTTCAGTTGAGGGGCATCTAAATTGTTTCCAGATTCTTGCTATTACGAATAATGCTGCTATGAACATAGTTGAGCTAATATTTTGGGGGTATGAATGTACATCTTTTGGGTATATGCCCAATAGTGGTATTGCTGGATCCTTGGGGAGATTGATTCCCAGTTTTCTAAGGAACTGCCATACTGCATTCCAGAATAGCTGTACAAGTCTGTACTCCCACCAACAATACTGGAGTGTTCCCCTTGCCCAGAATCCTCTCCAATATAGGCTGTCATCTGTGCTTTTGTTCTTAGCCATTCTGACAGGTGTAGAGTGATATCTCAAAGTTGTTTTGATTTGCATTTCTCTGATGGCTAAAGATGTTGAAAAAAATTTAAGTGCCTTTCAGCCATTTTTTAACTCTTCTGTTGAGAATTCCCTTTTTAGCTCTGAACCCCATTTTTCCTTGGGTTATTTAGGTTTAGGGGCTCTAGTTTCTTGAGTTCTCTCTATATTTTAGATATCAATCCTCTATCAGATGTAGATTCTTCCCATTGCATAAGCTGTTATTTTGTCTTATTAACTGTGTCCTTTGCTTTACAGAAGTTTCTCATTTTCATGAAGTTCCACCTATTAATTATTGTTCTTAGTGTCTGTTCTACTCTGGTGTTATATTTAGGAAGTGCTTACCTGTGCCAATATGTTGGAGGATATTTCCCACTTTCTTTCTATTAATTTTAGTATAGCTGGGTATATGTAGTGGTTTTTGATCCATTTGGGTTTTAGTTTTGTGCAGGGTGATAGGTTTGGATCTATTTGCATTCTTCTACATACTACCATCCAGTTACGTCAACACCATTTGTTGAAGATACTATCTTTTACCTATTGAATATTTTTGACCTCTTTTTAAAAAATCAGGTGTTCATAGGTATGTGGGTTAATGTTGGGGACTTTGATTAGATTCCATTGATCCACAAGTCTATTTTTATGTCAGTAACATGCTGTTTTTATTACTGTATCTCTATAGCATAGCTTGAGGTCAGGGATGGTGATTCCTCCTGAAGTTCTTTTATTGAGCAGGATTGTTTTGGAAATCCCAGGTTTCCTGTTATTCCATATGAAATTGAGTATTGTTTTTTCAAGGTCTCTAAAAATTGAATTGGGATTTTGATGGGGATTGCACTGAATATGTATATTGCTTTTGGTAAAATTGCCGCTGTTACTATACTGATCCTACCTATCCAGGAGCATGGGAGATCTTTCCATTTTATGATATCCTCTTCAATTTCTTCCTTCATTGACTTAAAGTTTTTGTCAAACAGGTCTGCTACTACTCTGGTTAGTTACGCCAAGATATTTAATGCAATTTGCAGCTATTTTGAAGGGCCATGTTTCCCTTATTTCTTTTCAGCCCTTTTATCCTTAGTGTATAGCAAGGTTATTGATTTTTTTTTAAAATTAATCTTGTACCCTTCTACTTGCTGAAGGTGTTTATCAGCTGTATGAGTTCTTTGGTAGAATTTTGGGAGTCACTTATGTGTATGATCATATCATCTGCAAATAGAGATAGTTTGACTTCTTTTCAAATTTTTATCCACTTAATCTTTTTTTTTTTCTCATATTGCTAACACTTCAAGAATTATATTGAATAGATAAGGAGAAAGAACAGCCTTGACTTGTTCCTGATTTTAGTGGAATTGCTTTGGTGCTTCTCCATTTAGTTTGATGTTAGCTGTCAGCTTGCTGTATATTGCCCTAATTGTATTTAAGTATTTTCCTGGTCTCTCCAGGACTTTTATCATGAAGGAGTGTTGGATTTTGTCGAAGGCTTTTTCAGCATCTAATGAGATGATCATATGTTTTTTTTTTCAGTTTGTTTATATGATGTTTACATTTACAGTTTTTCATATGTTGAACCATTCCTCTATCTCTGGGATGAGGCCCACTTGATTGTGGTGGGTGATTTTTTTGATATATTATTGGATTTGGTTTGCCATAATTTTATTGAGTATTTTTACATCAATGTTCATGAGGGAGATTGGACTATAATTCTCTTTCTTTTTTATGAGTTCTTTTGTTGACTGCTTTGGTCAGGATTTCTCCACATTATTGAATGTTGAAATCCTTTTCATTGTTTTATAATATGGTGCACATTTTGCCATTAAAATAATGCTATTAATTCTTTGTATCAAGCTTTTACAGGTTTTTCTTCTGAAATATAACTAGAAGCAAAATTACTGGCCAGAGCCTTGTAGACTTTCACTTTTAATCTTCAAAAATTTCAAGGAATTGTATGGGAACTTCATGTACTCTCAAAAACAGATTTCACTATGTTGAATTTTAAGATAGCCATTAGCCTTTGATGGCCAAGGTTGTTGTACTATGATTTTAATCTCAACTGCCTTGGTCCTGAACTGGTGGGACTGTTCCGGAAGGTGATAGAAACTGTAAGTTTGAAACCATAATTCAATATAAATATTTTCTTTTTGTGGTGTAAATATAATCTTCTGCCACTAGAGCATAATGTTCTTCCTGAACTAGTGCTATTTACCACTAAAGGCATATTCTTAAAACTAAGTGAGTGAAACTCTAGAGCACATATTCTTTCATGCCTCACTCATCCTCTTAATGTGGTGTTTCTGAATCTTCTTTATGACGCACACATCAGTACATTTTCTTCCCCTTTTTATCATCAATCACTGTTTCATTGTCTGAATAGTGCAGAAGTCATTTATATAATTAAGTGTTGATAGTATTTTATATGTTTCATATTTCAGTCTATTATGATGTGATTGTAGTGAACATTCTCATTGTTCATTTTGTGTGTAAGATTTTAATTGTCTCATGTAAACAGCTAAGAATGGAATTCCCATGTTGCTGTTACTATGCATGTTTAATTTTATAAGGAAAACCAACACATTGGAATAATGTTAATAATTCTTTAAGCACTGTTTTTTACATTTTTAACAATTTATTTATTGGAAAGTGGATTGTACCACAGTGCTAGGCAGAGGTCAGAGGATGACTTGATGGAGTCCTTCTACCATGGTTGTTCTGGTAGCTGAACATATCATCAGGCTTGTCAGCAAATTATTTTACCATTGGGTCAGCTTTCTCTTTCTTTCAGCATCAGTAAACAATGTAATTGCTAGTAACTTTTAAGAAGGGCTGACATTTTATTCCTAACTTTGTCTTTTCCCAATTTAATGACATATCAAAATTTTCATTTGTATTTTTCTAGTAATTAATAATGTTGAACATTTTTTCACATTGTACATTTAGTGACTTTTCTTGTATTTTATTTTTAAAAGTATGTGTTCAGAAGTGTTTTTTTTTTATTTTGTTGTGTAATAAGAAGTTTCTGGTCTAGCCTAGCCCTAAGGCCCATACCTAGATATCCAAAATAATCACACAAAGTCTTATATTAATTGTATGTTGCTTGGTCTATGGATTAGGATTATTACTTGCTAACTATTATACTTGAAAGTAATCCATATTTCTATTTCTATTTAGCCATGTGGCTTAGTACCTTTTCTCAGAGCAGCATTCTCATTCTGCTTCCACTGCATCTCTTTGTGGTCAATCCCTCTCCTTTTTGGCGTCCCAGAATTCTCCTAGTCTGGTCTCCCCTCCTCTACTTTCTGTCTAGTTACTTGACCAATCAGAATTTTATATAAAAAAATATTTATAGTAACAAATATTTACAGTGTGCAAAGGCACAGTTCCACATCCTGGTTGTTTGTCTTTATTGCTTTGTTTCATAGAAGATCTCCACACAGTCTATGTAAATACCTTTGACTATGTCATTTATAATATGGACATACTTTGTTTTACTCTGTATTTTGCTCAAATTCTTAAGATTCTTTTGATAAATATGTGTAAAGTTTGGACTGAATCTCTGAAACTGTAAATGAGCTACTCCAATTAAATGTTTTACTTATAAGAGTTGCCACATTCATGGTGTCTCTTCACACCAGTAAAACTACTAAAACATTATCATTGAACAGAGTTGAAATCTTATACAAAAATTTGAAAGCTTTTCCTATTTAAATTCTTCTTTAGAAAAGAATATTCCTGCTACCATCAAGTTTGGGCATATTGCCTTCATAAGAGAGACAGCAATATTTTGTTAAACTAAGCATCAGGCATTAGAGATGGCCTGAATCCCATTCTCAGTGACATTTAGGGTATAAGACTTCAGACCACAAGAGAAAGCCTAGATCATCAAACAAATGATAACTCCATCTTTTCCCTCAAACACATAAATTGCCAAAGTTTGACCTTGCTTGTTGGTCTCTCAGTTATTTGTTTAGCAGTTTTGTATAGGGTATTGTGTTGCTTCATTGTAAATAATTGTCCCACCCACTGGTTTAATAAAAAGCACTGATTGGCCAAAGGCAGGCAGGAAGTGTGCGCAGGGTTACCAGACTAAGAGAACTCTGAGAACAGGAAGCACAGGGCAGAACACCAGAGAGAATGCCAGAGAGAAGC
The DNA here is from genome assembly GCA_033318265.1 of Phyllotis vaccarum. Classification (NCBI taxonomy): domain Eukaryota; kingdom Metazoa; phylum Chordata; class Mammalia; order Rodentia; family Cricetidae; genus Phyllotis; species Phyllotis vaccarum. The sequence goes on from JARWLC010000011.1 coordinate 110,304,553, forward strand.
CAGAAGAAACAGAGGACAACTATGCTGTTCTAAAGAAAGGTATCAAGCCACATAGCTGAACAGGAAGAATCATGGGTTAGATTAAGGGTAAAGAGTTAGCAAGTGATATGCCTGGGCCTGAGGCTGATCAGCCTAAAACTATTAAAAGCATCTGTGTGTCTCTGTGGGACTGTGGGGCTGCAGGACTGCGGGTCTATGGGTCCTAAACCTTGAGGTTAGGCCTTAAAGTCCGGGCCAGAAACCTCATATTACAGTTTTGCTTGAAGTTTAATTGGAAAGGTGAGTCCAAGTGATGTGAGATTTCTTTCTGTATGCTGTGAACTACCATTTAACAATAAAGGAATGGTTTGGGCCTATAACAAAGCAGTTTATTGTCAGGTGGGAAATCCAAGCATAGATGAAGGGAAAGGAGGGCAGAGTCAGAGAGAGATGCTGAGAGCTGCTGCCCAAGATAGCAAGATGTAATGAAACACAATAAAGCCACTAGCCATATGGCAAGAGAAATCTTAATAAAAATAGGTTAAGTTGTAAGATCTAGCAAATAATGAGCCTAAGCCATAAGCTGAACAGTTAGTAATTAATATAAGAATTTGTGTGGTTATTTGGGGCTAAACAGCTGTGGGGCTGCAGATCTGGACTTTGAGCCAGATGTGCCAGAAACCGGGTTACATCCAAATGCTAAACTCTTAATAACTTAATCATTCCAGTTCTTTAGTTGAGATATATCAATTTTAAATAGCTAATTATAGAATCACTTGATTATGTGAAAAAGTTAAACTCACCAGTTTAAAGTACTGTAAATAATGTAAGTTCCTTAAATTATAGTAAAATATGTATTTTAAAATATCTCCAGAAAAACAAAGCAATGGCTTGAAGGACTGACCTGAGTTTTAAACCCTCATCCATCAAAAGCCACATCTTATAGTATGAATGTAACCAATCTAAGTGCTTCATAAAATAAAAGCACCAATGTTCCTAAAGAGATTAGAAAAGATACCAGAAACTACACAACAAATGATTTACAAAAACAAGAACACAACCCACAATAAATGATACAGAAAAATAGTGTTTTAAAAAAGCTATAACCAACAGATCCTAATGCATAAATGACCCTGATGTTTTAACTATCTGAAAATAATGTTAAGAACTTTATTATATCTAATATAAACTGAAATGAATACAGTGAGAACATTTCAGCAGATAGAAATATGAGGAAAAAAACAATGAAAATTTTAAAAAACAGAACTGCTCTATCCTAAGTATAGAATTTACTGGTTGGACTCAATAATAAACTATATGACAGATGAAAATATCAGTCAACTTGAGGATATATCAATAGAAATTACACAGCTCAAGAACAGGGAAGAAACTTCATAAAAATTGAAGAAGACTGGGGACCTTTGGAATAGCCAAACAAAACAAAACAAAAATCTAGAAGTATGAGATTCTCAGAGTGAGACAAAGGTTTTAGGGCCACATTATATTTAGAGAAGTAATATTAAAAAAATATCCTAAACTTAGAGGATCTAAAAGATCAGTAAACACCAGACAAGATGAATACTTGTGACACTTTCATAAACACATGTGAATTATACTACCAAAATACAAAAACATAGCCAGAAGAGTAAACAAATCACAAGTAGAACTATAACAATTCAATAGACCCTAAGTATCATTAAAACCCATCAGAACAAGTGTCTCTGAAATTATTCTGTCCAAGTCAAACACATCTTTAAAATCCTCACAAAAAAACAGGAAGTGACTCAGTTTGTACACACAGTGAAGAGATGATTTGACATTGGAGGAAAGTGAACTAAAGGCATTTTCAAACCAAGGAACAGCAAAGAAAACCTGATGCCAGTCCTCCCCAACCCTAAGACTAAATATAAGAGTTATATCAGGGTGAAGATAAATCGTCATACAGAAAAATAAACAAATTTAAAGTAATGAATTAAAAGACTGGGAAACATATTACACAGATCATTGTTTAAAAGTTAAACTGGGCCTGAAGAGATGGCATAGTTCTTGCATAGACCCAGGTTTGATTTCTAGAATTCATAAACCCACAAGATAACTCAAAATTGCCTTTAAGTTTATTAGATAATATTTAGAAAAGCTGTGATTTGCTTCTTTTCCCAAGGTAACAGGTATATTGGTTGCTCAAGGATCTTGGCTAAGACTTGATTATCAATTATCCTCACAGAAGACAGTGCCACTCAAAATCTTCATGTCTCAAGAATATCCCACATTCAGCAATAGGTCTCTATAGGCATATCTAGTTAACTTCAAGCTAGGACATTTCTGAAGGCTACTGTATCTCCTCCACAATCTACATTAGGGACAATTGTTGACGTTTTTTACTAAGAAAATTTTTCATATAATATTTTTGATCATATTCTTTTCCCTAACCCAACTCCTCTGAGATCTTCTCCACCCCCTACCTAAGCAAATTTTTCCCTTCCACTCCCTCCCTCTTTCTATTCTCAAAACATTAAAGTAAACAAAAAAAACTAAAATGAAATATCCTACCCCACCCACAAACAAACAACAACAAAAACTTGGTGTCAGTTTTGAGTTATTAAACTCCTCCTGAATGTGGGGCCTGACCTGGAGAATGGTTGATAGATAATGAAATGTCACTGGAGAAAAATGACTTTTCCATTCTCAACAGGCATTAAGAGCAAATACCTTTTGGCAAGAGGTGGGACTTTGTGTCTAATTTTCCTTTCTTAGTGCTAGGATTTTGTCCGGTTTGAACATGTGCAGATCCTATGAGCATCATTAGAGCAATGTGGTATCCTCTACAAGGAAAAATAAAAATGTTCTTTACCATTTATACATTTGATAAAAGTTTATTATCTTAAATACATAAAGAACTAAAAAAAAATAAATAAAACATAAAATCAAGAAAATATATAACCTAATTAAAAATGAGGTATATAACTAAACAGAAAGTTCTAAAAAGATGCAGCATAAATGACTGAGAAATACTTTTAAAATGTTCAATGCCCTTAGCTATTGGGGAAATGCAAAGTAAAATGACTCTGAGATTTTATTCCACATATACACATGTATATGAGAAATTAAAGAAATGGCAGCTAGAATAGCATAGATGTGGAGAAAAGGGAACATTTATTTATTTTTGGTGGGGATGTGAACTGATATAGCTACTATCAAAATCATTGTGGAGGTTTCTCAAAAGCTTATAATTGATCTACTTCATGAATCAGCTCTAAAAATAGTTGTTACATCCATGTTCATTGTTACTCTATTCCCAATATCCAGAAATTGGAAACAGTCTAGATGTCCATCTATTGCTGAATAAGTAATGAAAATGTGATATAGCTACACAAATAGAATAATATTTAGTTAAGAAAAGTAAAATTATGCAATTTGCTGATGAATGCATGAAGCTAGAAACAATCAACCCAAGTGAGATATTCAGACCTGAAAAACAAACAAACAAACATATCGTGTATTTTCTCTTATATGCAGATATTAGCATTCTTGCCTTACATATGGGTGCTTCAGACTAAATAACCACAGAGGTTTGATACTTGATAAGGCACCAGGGTTAAACAGGAAGTAAAAAAGGAAATAAAGTATAGTGTTAAAGGGGAAACTAGAACAAGAGGAATACATGGAGACATAGGAGGGCAAAGGAACAAAAGGAATGTGGAGATGAAAAAGTAATACAAAAGCCTTTTAAAAAACATATGGAAATCCAGTACTGTAGACGCTTGCTATTATATATATATATATATATATATATATATATATATGTATATATATATATATATATATATATATATATATATGATAGGAGGAGTGTGCCAACTAAGTATTGCTGGTATTTACTCTCCCTACTTTCACTGACTTTCCCTATTACCTACGGCTTTCTCAGAGAAAAATGTTTTCCATTAGTCCCTTGTAGGTACTGTTAGAGAGGTCTCCCTCAAACCTGCATGGGAAACTCTGGTCCTAGTCACTCCTGGATCAGCTCATCTAGGAGTGTTGAGTCCCTAGAATATTGAAAGATGAAGCGGTTTTGTTGTTGTTTTCGTTGTTTATTTGTTTTTGTTTTTGTTTTTTAAAGAAGAAACACCTTAACTTCCAAGTGCAGCTCATTAAGATTGATTCTTCTAGTATAATGGTTAAATCAAATACACAAATACAAACACATTCACTTGTCTATTGAAAGTCAAATGATAGGGTTGATTATTTATTTAAAGGCACATTTAATTCTAAGATTTATGTAGTTTCTAAATGTCATGACAATCGGAGGTACCAGACACAACATAATAGAACATTATTGGAAATTAGGAAAATCCTCTCATACACAATAAGGTACACTGAAGAACAGGTGTTGAGTATAAGAAGTCAGAATTATTATTGAATTAAGAGCAAATAAGCAGATCAAATCCCCCTCTAGAGACAGTGACAGATTTATACTGGACAAATATTTTTTAAAAATTTATGAGATTGGGCACTTTCTCAAAAAGCAACCATACTCAATCATTCTAAAATTCTGAAAATTAGGAATTTTTTAAAATTTAATCTTTGCCTTAGTCTATGCTTACCATTAAAAAAAAAAAAGGTTCATTCAAACTTAATAATTCCCAGTTGTCTCTAGAGTTCACTGTGGACTGTTGCACAGAGTGCCTCATTTAAAATCTATTATTATTCACACAAGTTTCATTATTATCATACAATATTGTTGAAGTGTTAAATATACAGAGACACAAAAAGCAGATTATGGTTGTTTGAATGCTAAGATAAATACTGCGAGTGAAAACTGATGTCTTATCTTCCTAGAAGCCCTTTTATCCTAGGGACATGAACTTTTTCTCACAGGGACTCCCAACTTCCCTCTTTCTGCAAAATTCAATTTATATGTGGCTACGACTTTCTTCCTCCCAATTAAAAAAAACGTAGGTAAATGAGTTTATCTCAGGCTTTCCTAATCCATTGCCAAGCTTGATGTCTAGTGTGTGACAGGCAAGGACTAAGAAGGATGTACTGCTTTATTTTGAGAACTTCCTTTTTTTCTCTTTCCGATAAATGGACAATAAATTGTTTTGTGAACAACATTTCTGACTAGCTCAGTAGACCCAATCTGAGACATAGCTCAACCAACAGCACAGGAAAGATGATGACTTAGAGCCCAAAAGAGAAAAAGAAATTACCCTAGTTGGACCAGAACCATTTTTTAAATTTTCAGTTTCCCTCTTATATTTTTATGGCTCTTTGGGAAGCTATATTGTTATTTCTCATAAGCTCAGCAAATAAGGCAAATATTACCAATACAACTGACAAATAAGCAAACTTAGAAAACAAAGTTTATATGTCAGATGTCGGACCCATAGTTTCTGTTGATTTTTCATTACATGGTGTTGTCTTTCCACAGCCTTATTATCTTAACAATCTATTTCTTAATCCCAGTTATTCATCAGCTAAATATTGGAGAAATGTGTCACTGGATTATATGATCACTGTGTGAATGCCATAGAGTATAGTTACAAAAACAAGAATCATCTGACCTCTTATTCATCTAGACTAATCTGTACACTCATGGTTCCTAGACTGCAAATTTGTAACCCTTAATGCATGTTATTGACAACTATAGGAATTTTCAGTATAATTAGAAACATGTATGCATACAAAGATGTATGCACATTGAGATGTGAGAGAAGTGCAGTAAATAGAGGAAGCAAGCTTTTCAGCTCCTTCCTAATCTTATGAGATATTCATTGTATGTAAGCTTGTGATCATGAGTGTCTATAGATTTTAACCCCCCTACTGAAGATTATGTATAATTTAATGTTAACTGGGAAGGAAGAAACTGTGTGTATATGCAGGATTTTATTAATCCTCAAAAAGGGAAACCAAGTTGATGCTGAGTAGAGAGTAAGACTTACATATGTAATGTATTGTATTAGATGATATACCACACAAACACATGGCATAGGAGGTATACATGTACAACTCTTGGGTCCCTACATATCAGTTAAAATGAGTTCAGATTAAAAAAGATTAATGGAGATAGTAAAAGTCATCATTTCTCTGTGAGAAGCATATATATTGTAAAATATCCATTCTTGTCCTAGGATCTGTGTCTGATTACATGAGACATACCCATAATAATCAATTGGGTCTTACTCCCTGGAAAGCAGAGTAAAAAGATGAAACTTGGAAGGGAATATACAGTGAAATAAAATTCCAGCCTTTCATTCTACTACAGAAAGAAGATTTCTTAATAAAAGAGTTCAGAACAAGATCATTGACATAGAAAAGAAAGTCAAGGGACATCCTCCGCGAAAAAGTGCAATCTTCCACATGGAGAGCTTAAGCAGAGATGGATGATAATCCTGAACAAAGCAACAGCATACACAAAAACCCTGTAAAAATGAGGAGCCAAGGAAATCTACTTTGGATGATAGAATGTTAAGATGACAAGACAAGTTAGAATGAATAAGAATGTGACTGAAGGTACAGCTGAGCCAAGCATTTCCAAAACTAAGAGGCTGTGAAACAAAAATTCAAGTTGGTATTTAATAAAAACTCAAAGTCAGATATTAAAGAAAAGCTGTAATATCAAAGAAGGGAAACAGACCACCGTCAATTCTCACCCAGCTATCTTCTCAGGATCAAAGCTATCTTCAGATTCCTCAGCCTGACTCATTGCTTCTGCAGAATACCACACCATCTTGCCTATGTCTGCAGTAAATATCTCCTTCACCCAGTTATTTCACTTCTGGATTCAACTCTGCATCATAATCCTAGAATTGGGATTAAAGGTGTGAACTACTGCTGTTCATAGTTAGGCCTTGAACTCACAGAAACAGAAAGATCTCTGTCTCCTGAGTAATGGGATTAAAGGCATGAGTTACCACTCTCTAACCCTCCTGGCCTGACTGTCTAAGGATCTGTTCTCTGATATTCCAGGCTGATTTTATTAATTTTATATCACCACAACTTTGAATTACTTTTTTAAAAAAAATTATACTGTTTCTAAATATATAATCCACATATATTTCTCTGATGAAATACCTTCTTATTACTTTAAAAATGTGTAAAAAGAGAATTCTCTTTAGAGTCTATAGCTTAACAGTTAACTTTTTTCCTTTTCAGTATCTAGTCTAATTTTTTTCTTGCTTCAATTTAAGCTATTTTAAGATAATACCTTCATGCAGTAGTCTTTCTAAGAATTATACCCTGTAGTTGTAGAAAAGAACTTCAGACATTCCAAAGCAGTCTCCTTTTGAAGATGAAGAATCCAAGTCTCCTTCGTGATTCTTATATTGCCTGAGTAAAGTGGCAGAAATGCTGAGATATTTCTCACATATTGCCTTCTGCCAACCAAATCCCAATTTCTATATTTGACATTGTATTGTCAATCTGTCAATCCACTTCATTGACTCTCCAGTCTTCTCAAATCTCTGTTAAGCTGTGGAATACATCTTGTGTTACATACAAACATTCCAAAAGAGCATAGAAATGAAGCCCCAGCAGATTAAATTTGTGTAAAGCTATCTCATTGTATTTATAAATTATCTGTGTCTGAGTATATAAGTATATGTTAAACAACCAGTTGGAAATAACTAAATTTTGTGACAATCATCTAAAAATATTCCCATCCTTATACAATCATGATTTGTAAAGTCACATGTTATAAGTTAAATATTTTATGTCAACTGTTTTTTGTTTGTGTCTTTGTTTCAAAATATATAATAGATTACATGCCCATTTTGAAAGGTGATCATACATAACATGACCGGAGAGAGGTAATATTTGTGATTTGATAATAAAATTTGGCATTAAAAACATACAAAAAATAAAGCATCTTAACTTCAGTGTTTATACTTTTTTGGATGTATGTGATACTTATAGAGACTCTTGGGTGTTCTCACAACTTCAGACAACATAGTAGCTCCCACCAGTAAGGTAAAAGATATTCTTGTCCCTGCATTTTTGATAATTTAACATTTATTTAATTGATTTGATATGTTTTTAATAAAAATATAATTATATACCTTTATACCCAGTAAATGATATTCCTTGGCAAATAAATTCCTACATACTTTATGGCTTCAGACCACTTCATGTCCTGGTTTGCTCCATATTTACCCCAGGAGTTCCCCATAGACAGTTTGTTCACCCTGATCTGTGTGACTGTCTCTCTTCCATTCTTTTTATTAACAAACTAAATAACAAAATGCTTCACCATAATAAAACTTTTCTCATATACATAGAAACAGACATATAAATGCATTCATGCATGCATACATACATACACATATACTTACATACATATACAAATGATAAATATTAGATAAAAAAGAGGTGATAGCTAGATGACTGGTAGATTATAACAAGATGATAAACGGTTGTTATATGTTGATGGTAGATAGATATAGATGATAGATAATAGCTAGATGACAGATGTTTATAGCTAGAAAATAGGAGATTGATAAACAGATGATACATAAAATGATAAAGATGATACATGATACAGTAGTTGAAAGAAAGGCAGATAGATGAAAAATAAATGATTGATAGACCAACTGAGAAAATATATTCAGTAAGTAATATATATGTAGGTCAACAAAAAATTGGAGATAGATAAAAATAAATAATACATGTTTAGATTATAACTAGATAACACGTAGAGTATAATAAGACATTTTCCCAAATGCTATAATCAGCTTTATTCTGAAATAAGATTTATTTAGTATAAAACAAAAAAATCTATTAACCCACATCTTGCCCATTGAAATTAATCTTAATTTCTATACTACTATTTATTTTTTTCTATATTTCTACTACAGTGATTTTCTGAGATTTTAAATTCAGGCTGAAGCTCATTTTCTTTAGGGTTTTTCTACAACTACGTTCTATTCAACAGCATTTCAGACTCTAAATAAATATGTTGTCCAAGCAAAAGACTTTCTTACCTTAAGACAGGTCACACACAAGTCCTTCTATTTGTCACTGTGGCTTATTAGTGCTTGCATTTCTGTCTTTAGATTCCAGTGGGGTCTGAGAAAAAAGATGTGAAAGCATTCTAACAAGTTTGAGTGGGCTTTAAGCAAACTTATATAAGTAAATATTATTCAGTAAATTTTTTCCCTTTTGTGCTGTATGGTTGAAGTTCATTCTGATTTTCTCTAATGTGCCTTCTGAAATTATGGCAACAAATTATTTTTTAGAGGTGAACATTAGAGAGGTTTATTGTTAATTTTTATATTTTAAGTGCCATTTGAGAGAAATAAAACTACACATTAAGTCAAATGCTTGAGTAAAATTAGTAAACCCTTATTATTTATAAATTAGTAGCTTTTAGAACAAATTTGACTAACTATAGATTATATGTGAATTAAAATAGAATTTCAGTTCTCCCACTGCTCTCATACAGTCATGTTCTAACATATATAATTTAGAAATGATTTGCATTCTTTTGGGTATTATATCGCCACTGCACCGAAATGGAAAATTGTTAGCAAAGTACTCTGTGGAGAACAATGCCATCAGAGCTCTGCCCCACATCCGTTACTGAGTCAATGCTTACTTAATCCCTACTAATCCTTGCATCTGTGGACTTTAGCAGAAACATTTCTCTGTCAAGATAAAATGTTCTCCACTGAACATACAGCATACTATATGTTAATTACTTTTCTCACTGCTGTGACCAAGTATCTGACAAGAAGCAACTGGAAAGAAAGGAGTTTACTTTGTCTCAAGATGTAGTCCAATGAAACAACAGAAGCAGTGGTTGGCTGTGACATCAAGATTATAAGGCTGCTTACTCATGTTTCAGTAGATCAGGAAGTAGACTAATCTCAAGATTATGCTGTAAACCTCAAGATGAGCTGGCTTAGCTGGGGTAGTATTCACTGATTGAGACTGGTGACTTGAATCTGATCATTAGATCCCATGTATCAATGAAGAGAACCAAAGTTATATTTTTTGTTTTCTGACCTCTATCAGAGGTCACTGTGGTATGCCTGCATCCCTTCACATAATATACATGCATTAAAAATAAAATTTTAAAAATTAACTTTAAGTCCTACCCATACTCATCAATATTTTTCAGTAAACAAGGTCAAGCCAAGCAGCATTCTAACATGGAACGAGAAGGAGTTGATGAGCCTCCACTTGAGCCAAGGAGTTATAAGACAGTGGTTTCTGGGGTACAAAGATGTTGCACAAATAAAGGGAACTCAGAACCAGATCTCAGGGAAAGGCTGAGATATCAAAGATAGGAAACACCACAGTCAGATCTCAACCAGTTGTCTTCCAGCTTCCTCAGCCTCACTCCTTGTGGCTTCTCCTGCCTCCTCTGTCTTTCTATGCCAGCCTTAAGTACTCTCTTCACTCAGCTGTTTTACATTCAGGTTAAGATTAAAGGCGTGGCACTACCACTGACTGCCTGGGAGCCTGAAACGCCTTCTGTAAACTAAGATAGCCTCAAACTCAGATTTGCTGGGATGAAGGGGTAAATCACCACTCCTAAATATTCACTGTGCTGGGATTAAAAGTGTTGAGTTACCACTGTCTGATCCTCCTAGACTGACTGTGCATAGATTCCTCTGATATCTCAGACTGTTTTTTATTAAATTTGAAACATATCCCCGCACAGAGTCATTTTAATTCTTTCCAGCCTAATATTTTGCTGATTATTTGGTAATGTCACATAATGTATACTAATCACACTCATTTTCCAGTTCTCCCACATCCAACCTCCCACCTTTGGCACATCCTCCAAGGAAAAAATATACCAAGTCCAATTTGTGTTGCCCATATAGTCACTATAGCATATTCAAACTCCTAGTTGTCATCCACTAAAAGAAAAGTGACTCCTTCCCCACCCAACCCTGTCAGAAGCCATCAAGTGTCAAAAGCTAGAAGGGCTACGATTCAGCAATATTGATACATTTTTAACAGTTCTCTTCAATTGTTTCCTGTCTAGACTATTTCTTTTGGTCCAGCGGCAGGGGGTTGGGGATGTGAAGAGGAAAGATTGTCACAGAAGCCTTCTATGTGTCTCATCCTCAACCATGAATTTGAAGTCATAAATATAATTGCAAAAGAAGCTTTCTCACTGTCAACAGCAGTACAGATGTTGGACTTTAACTTGGTTTCTGGCAACAGCACAGAACATGGACAGAACATAGCCTTCCACAGCAGCATGTACCAATGGACATCATTGCCAACATGGTTGCTGCTGGCAGTGTGTAACATGGACTTTAGTATATTGCTTACTGTAGCACAGATTGCAGATACCATCATGGTCTTCAGTGGGAGCACAGGCCACAAATACCAACAGGACTTCAGGTGGCAGCATGACTTTTAGACATCAACATGGCTTCCGATGATTGCACAGACCATGGACATCTGTTATTTTTTCCATTCGCTTAGTGGTTACACCTGGACCTACTGATATTTTAACTATAATCTGAGGCCCTGCAGGTTACATTCAGCTCCCTGCCACTCTGGCAACAGCTTGGTAGAATTTCTAATCTTGATGGCACTAGCTCGGCTGCTTCTACCAAATGTTTTTTAACTAAGTCTCTATTATCCTATTAATCAATAAACACATGGGAGTCAGATGTTGGGGTGAAAACCTGCTAGCTCAGGGAGATGAAGAAGAAACCAGCTGATCTTCCTTTTTGATAAGAGATCCAGTAAGAGAGTATCTCTCCAGTCATGTCCAAAATCAAAAAGACCAGGAAACTGTATGTCCATCCCTTCTTTTTCCTATTTCTCTTTCTTGTCTTTCTGGCTACCCTGTACTCTCTATGGCTAGTTCCAATTCCCTAGTTTCTGGCTCCATCCTCTGACCAAAGATTGATTTTTATTAACACAGTCCCTGGTTTCACAGTGCAATCAAATATTCTGCAATAAACATCCACATGGACTTAAGTGGTAATGGGTCCCATCGACATCAGCATGGCATCAGACAACAGGACAGATCATGGACATACAACTGGTCTTTGGTGAGAACATGATCTATGGACATCAACATGGCTTCTGGTGGCAGAAAAGACCATAGGCATCCACATGACCTCTGAGCACAGCACGGACCATGAACCTCAATATGGCCTAAAGTTGAAGTTTTGTTGAATCAGTTTAAGGGTGTAGCTCTTGATAGGGTGAGTAGGCTCTAATATATAGCCACCTGCCCAATAGCATATTGTTAGCATTAATTGAAGACAGTAGGTTATTAAATAAAACAAAAAGAAAGCAGGTTTGAGTAGATCAAAACTCATTGCCCTGTGAAGCATTGTTATGGGAAACAAGTACCTCTTTGTTCACAACCAATCTTAAGCATTTCTATCTCTCCATTATGAGGTTCACGAGAAAAATTTAATTCCCTAGGGCCCATTTCTTTTTAAATTTTGATAGCCAAAGGATGGGTCACAAGTCATTCTTAGTTTAGAATATCTTTGCCTCATCAAAATGATTTCAAGAATACTGTGTTTGCTAAAAATAAGTAACATTCAATGTTCAGGGGAAGGCTTGGTGCTACAACCTCATAAAACTAAACTAGGACCAAAAAATTACAATGTTGTTGGAAGAGGGACCCAAAACTCTGAATTAGATCATATTCCTGCCATAATTTGGATTTCAACCCTGTGAGACTCTAAAACAACTTGAATAAGCATTCCTGTATTCCTAACCCAGAGAAACTGCAGCATAATAAATTATTCTGTTATTATAAATTGCTAAGTTTTCAGTAATTATTATACACAATAGTGGGAAAAATGGAAAACCAGTAGTATCTGAGACAATAACCAGAATATGGAAGATAGAATAGCTAGACAAGTATATGTCAAAAAAATACTCAGGATTTTGCCTAAAATAGAGAACATTTAATTAACATTACAAGTAACTTGAACTAATTTGTAGAAAACACTCCAAATAGCAAGCAAGCACTGAATACAAATTCTTTTGATGTTCTCATGTAATATTCACTTATACTGAGAAATGAAAATATCCAAGTTAATTTGAAAAAAAAAAAAAAGGTAGTTTAATGAGTTCAAGTTTAAAACCAAAGGAAATCTTTTTTTAAATTTTTTTTTCCATTTTACATACCAACTATAGTTCCTTATCTCTCCCTTCCTCCCACTTCCTCCTCCTTCCCATGGGGAGAGGGTCTGGCATATCAAATTGAGGCAGGACAGAGCCCCGTCACCTTGCATCAAGGCTGAGCAAGGCATCTACCTTGCTTCATGGTGATGACTAAAATTTAGTTTTATGGCATTTATATATTTGTGCAATTTAGGTGAGCATGTACCACAGCCCAGCCAGTGTTCCTTCCTTAATTTAGTCTTTGCACCATGTGGGTCTATGAGATTAAACTCCATGATTGGATGTTCCTTTACATACGGAGGCATAAATAGTTAAATATAAACTAAGAAACAGTATTAAACACTTTTGAGCCGAGAAATTAGCTAAAACTTTTGTGTATTTTGATGGAAATACAGGTTATTCTACCAGTTTAGGGCATGTGTTTGACAGTTTTTCATAAAAAGGAAGAATCATCAGCCTCACTGAGACATTGTGATTTGACACATTAACATGTGTATAAAAATGACTTAAGACTGTTTTAGAAACTTCACTATAGTAATTGCAAAACAGAAATAACTCAAATGCCTTCCTGAATAAATCGGACTTGCCTGGAGTGGATGTGCTGTAATGTGCTGGCCCACCTTGGGACTTCTTGCCTGTTTTGGGGAGGAGAGATGAGTGGATGGGAAGGGGTGAGGCTGAGGGCTGGTGCCAAGGGATTGGGAGAGGGAGAGGAGGCAGAGCAGAGGGATACATTGATGGAAATGACATATTTTTAACAAAAAATTAAATTAAATTTTAAAAGAAAACTATGCTATTAATAGATTCATACAATGAAATCAGTTCTAAATAAAGAAGGAAAACCTAGCTGACTATGGTAATACATACCTATAATATCAGACCTTCAAAGGCTGACTATAGACTTCCAGTTTGATATCAGCCAGAGTTACATGAGGAGAGTGTATTAACATTTAAGCATCTGTACAGGCCTCCTCTTAGGGACCTGACAGGGTACATCCTCAACTGCAGCCTCTGAGAGCACCCCCTGCATGCATAAATTCCTTTACAAAAGGCAGGGTCGCCCACCTCCTGTCTCTCTTTTTCCTTTTCTTCACTCTCATCTGCAGGAACTTGTCTCTGCCTCTTTTCTCCCCTCCCAATAAACCTCCTACATGGGCTCTATTGTATAGTTTGACTCCTTCATGCCACATTTAAAATACAACAGTTTGTCAAAAAAAAAAAAAAATGACCTCAGTGAAGTAAAACAGCAAAACATTAGGAATAAAGCAAGATGTGGAGTAATCCCAACATTATGTCATTCTAAGAAGCTAAGAAGTAAAGACATTCACAAGTGTGAGAACTGTACACAGTCTATTAATACAAAAAAAAAAAAAAAATCAGAAAGTATGAACAAAGAGATGGGTAAGAGAAAAAAAATCAGGGTAAGAGATCAATTGAATCTAGTTTTTACATGAACTTCCAATGTATAAAACTGTTCAAAAGGCACCCATCATCTCTTGCTAACTCAAAACAACTGATACATGCATTGGGCTCACATAATACTGGCCCTATAGACAGTCAGTCAAGGAAGTGGGAGAGGATACCAGGGTCCTATTCTTTACAGATGAACTATTAGCTGTCAATGGATCCTGGGAGAGACAATCACTGTCTTTAGTTATTTATTCACTGCTGACCCCACAAGAATCTAAGGGATAGCTCTGTTACAATGTGGTTTCTTGGCCCCAGACAGCCAGAGGCCCAGACTCACAGACCTGCTTCCCCAGACCCCTTAGCCACCCGCAGCTGCTCAGACCCCCAGAAATGACTTAGATGCTTATATTAACTTTATGCTGTTTGGCCTATGGCTTAGGCACATTGCTAGCTTGCTCTTACATCTTAAATCAACCCATTTCTATTAAGTATCCTGTCACGTGGCCCGTGGCTCACCTGTGTTCCTTACATACTTCTTCTTGGGCAGCTGGCTCAGTCTCTCTGACTCCACCCTGCTTCTCCTCCCCATTCTGATTCCTCCTCCTACTTTTCTATGGTGCCTGTCATGGGCTGAAACAGCTCCTTTATTTAAACAGCATACAGAAAGACATTCCCACATCACTTCCCCCTTTCTGTCCAATCACAAAGGAAGGTTTCAATTTTAACATAGCCAAATTACACATAACAAAACAGCCATCAAGCAAGAATTACAGTTATAATATCTAATCTATTTGCATTTAGCAAAATTAAAGAAAATACTCTATTATTTACCTAATCCTTATGAATCCAAATTTTTATATCTAACATACTTTACAAATGACTAAGAAAATCTATACCTATAACTATCTAATCTTCAACAACATCAAAGACCACAGAAGCACATACTTACCCAAGTAAACCATTAGTGTAAACTATTTCCAAAATCTAGAAATGACAGAGATGACACCTATCTGCCTGGACAGTCACCCAAAGTTCCTTTATAAAGTTGGGGCATCCATCTTCAGCCTACAGGCCTAGAGTCTCTTTTCATTTCAGTGAAGCAGGAAATCTGCTCTGCCCATTTATCAGTTGTTTCTCCTCAAGTTCTAAAGAATGTCTGACATTTTCTCTGCAAAGCAGGGACCTGAATGACATCTTGTCTTGTTCTGCCAAAGTCCAAAGGTCACCTTCCTATCGAACCTGCATGTCCAGTTTTAACAGTGTACTGTCAATCAGTCAATATAGAACAGGTTCATATCCAGTGGCTAATCATTGCCATAAATAGACTCCATATGGATTTTCTTTGATGCCCATTTTTCTCTTGAAGTAAATTGGTGCTGCCAGGAGCAAATCTGTCTCACTGTCCAGAATAGTCTAAGTTCTTAAAATATTTTAAATGCCACATTCTTTAGGTCTTAAAAGTATTTGAAGATTATCTACCCAATTGAAATATATCTTTGTATACCTAAAAATCTAACATGTAATTCTTAATTATACATTACAATTTTAGGTCAGTTACATAAACATCATATCTTAAACAAAAGTAGAAAAATTTATATAGCATAGGAGAATTGTCCTTAAATTTGTATCAATAAACCAAAATCCATACCAATATAAAACATTTTGAGATTAATGTCTGATTTTTGGATTAAAGTAAATTCAATAATCTAATTTTTTAAAAATCACTCATATACTATATCCCATTTTTCTTTTTAGAAAGAGATTAACTATGACCATTAACCAGTTATAATGAAAACAAACATTTAGAAACAATATTTTGGGAATTTGGGTGTAGTTTTCCATTACTACTTCCTGCTGATTAAGGGGTGTTGAAAATCTCATGGGTTCTTGAGACTGGATCATGGTTTGCAGCCCTGTATCTGATATGGCCATCTCTTCTCATCAGTGATTTTTTTTTCAGGGGGTCTTGGTTGATGAAACCATATTTGCCTGGAAGAAATCCACAGGTTCTCATCTTCTGTGGAAATAAAAGCAGAACTCTTCCAAAGCAATAAATCCTTAGACACAAATTTCAAAATCAAAATACCTTTAAAATATATATTATTGTTTAACTTAGTAGCCTTTGCTTTTGTAATCCATTGTCTTTCTGCAGTTAGCTTATTAGGAGCTAAAAAATTAAAAGAAAACACAATAACAACCAAAATCCAGATTTTATGTCTATTTTCCATCTTTACATGGCTTATTATATTTTTATTACTCTATTTCTCTTTTTAAAGACTTTCTATATCCTCTTTCTTTTCTCTCTGAAGCCTATGTACCTTTGACACACATTGTAACCCATTTACAGGTTTTTCTTTTCATCTGAATCTGTTTTATTGTGAATCTTTAATCATCTTCTAACGATAAGAGCTTTTAAAATACTCGCACTCTCTTAAAGAGTCACATAATTATTGCAGGTAAAGCTGAATCAGTAAGTTCTCTTAAAGAGATTGTGTCTGTTTGTGGCCAGCAAACAGAGCAGACTCAAGAAAATGCTGCTACTAAATATCCGTCTTTGTTTCCTTTTTGTTCAAAATAAACAGAAACCTTAAATCAATCACATGCTACCAAGTCTTCTGTGAGATTTCAGAAACTAGCCTAGTTACAGGTTACACTTCCCACATCATAGTTTTAAATCCATAGTCTGTCTAAACTTGGTGTGTCATACAACCAAATGAACAGGTAACAATGTAAAAGAAATTTGTAGGGAGGATTGTGGTGGACAAGAGCTAAGGAGGTGGGGATTGAAAATGGCCAGTATATATTGTGTATAAGTAACAAAAATACAACTAAATAACTAAATTAACATGTGAGATCTGTGCTTTTTTAAATATTAACTATATTTCAGTTTTAAAATGTGAATGGGAGCCTTACACACTTTTTTCAATAAGTGTGACTATTGTTTTTTAAGCCCTATCATTAATTACGGTTATTCTTCTAAAATAATATTTTACTTAGAAAAGTATTGTTGGTGTTACAGTAATAAAATCCTTTGTCTGAAACAAAATGTATTGAAATACTATCAGATAGAAAGAAGTATTATCATTGTGTCTCACTAAATACTGTTATATGGAGAGATTATTTTACAGACTCAATTACACGTGTTTTCAGTACTAATTCTGACAGCCATAACAATACAGATAACTGTGTGTTTCATTTCCTGAAGTCCTATAGCACTTATTAGGCAATTTATATGTTGTATGATCCTCATAGCTTTTTTTTTTAACTCCAAGGAAAATAACCTTCATAGAGATTATATAAACGTGTTCACTATCACATGGTGGATATGTATGAAGTTCCTGTTATTGGAAGTCTAAATAACATATATATTTCTCAACCAGTATGACAGACTACTTCTTAGTTGGGTAAAGTAGTAGCCAAAAATTGTTATGTAGAATGACTGAAGCAATTTATATGTATATAATTATATATGTACATAATACTAATTCATGATATAAAATCATCAATATATTGTTATTCTGTTTGTATCAAAGGAATTGTTATAGAGATCTGACCTTGCTCCATGTATTCTAGGTTATTGTCTTATTATCTGATGAATGTAATCAAGAGAAGAAGACAGATGTTCTGTTGAGGAGACACAGCATGCTGGGATCTACAGGGCTTATCTACCCTGAGAATCTCAGACTAAGAGGAAGCTCACTACTTATTATTTATAATTGTGTAGATATTTCTCCAAATTGAAACAATCCCCTTCAGGAGAGAGGGGTAGGAAGGAGACTCATACAACTCAAAAACCTAAGGAAACATACAAGGTTCACAGGTTCAGAATACCGGGGGTATTTACAAGGAGCCTTCCCAAAGTTAGGTAGTGAAAATTCATTTTGAGTAGGGAAGAGCCTGGTCTCTAGAACTACCCACATGATAAGCAAGAAGTACCAGGGTTACAGTGTTGGTGAGTCGTCATGCATGGTGTGTGGGGCTTCTTAGCAACATGATGGACAGAATCATCCACCTTTGTGCTAGTAACCCCGATAAGCCCAGTGTCTCACCAAGCTAGTTTTAGAATAGCTTCTGTTTCTTTGCTTGTGTTTTAACCCATCATTAGTCTTCCCTCTCTTCATGACTCCATAGGAAAAAAAAATAATCATAAGAAAATTGGACCCTTTTCATAGTGCTGACCACATACATCTATCCCTGAACTGGAGGTGATAAAGAAATAACCAAGGAAAGGAAGCTTTGCTTGTGTAAACAGTCAGCAGAGTGAGGGAAAGAAGACATAATGTTGTTGCCCTCTTTCTTGTCCTCAGAGCTCCCTCGAGACTCTTGAAACTCAAGCTAAACTAGACTGGCTGATGCCTTGTAGAATCACTTTAACTGATTTACTCATGAATTCTGCTTATAATCAGACATATCTTATTACAATACCATGTAGAATTGGGAAGTACACAGTCACAGAAAATGGATCTTGCTTTTGTATTTTCCAATACAGACAATCGAAAAGCTGCTGGAAATCTGTTTTCTTTAGAATCTTTACATAGAAATTTGAGTTCATATTATCATTTCTTAATATTTTTGTTAAAGTTAGTTTCTGGAGTCTGTGGGTAAAACCTGTAGCTCCATAAGTTCAACAAAGCATTCCTAAACCCTAATTAAAGAAAGGAATACAAGAAAAGCAAAGATTTAATAAATATCATACATTGTGAAAAGAAATGGACAAAAAGGTCCTGTGACCACAAGTCTGCCTTTAGAATATTCCATGAACCTTAGATTTAGACCCAGGGAGGTCTTGAAGTGAGAGACAAGAGGTGTGTATCACGCAGACATGCTAGTTATAGAGTTCTTTTGGCTCTGCAAGGTGGTCCAAAGAAGTTGTTGCAATCATTGTTCAAAGTGAGCAATCTTATAGGATTATTATCCCTTTTTTTTTGGTAGCACATTACAGAACATTGCTGTCATGTGGTGGTAGAGGGGGAGGGGTTAATTGTGACAATAAAATCCTGGAACAAAGTTGGCAGCAACAACTGAAAACTTTTAAGTACCTTTTGGAAGACTAGAGTAGGACATTTAAGAACTAGGGAAGATACCTTACTCACATTTTTATTTAAAGACAGAGTCTTACTCTGTAGCTTTACTTAGCTGACTTGAAACCCAAATTTAAGTTCAGAATAACTTTGAACTCCTACAAGTTCATCTTCCTTAAGAGTTATGAATTCTGGAAATACCTGTAGGAAGTACCATTCTCCAATAAAATATAATTTCCAGACTTTGTCATTGTGCTATTGTTTTACTAAGTAGCCCAAGCTATCTCACATTTATAACAATCCTCCTGACTCAGAACACTGAGTGTTAAAAATCCAAGCACATTCCAACATGCCTGGCTCATAAGGTTGAGAAAATTGGCATAAACCATTTGCTAAGGCATGTACCTAAAATGCTTTGTTAAGAGCCATTCTGGAGTCTGCCTGAGAGCCTAGCAACAATCTCTGTCCAAGGTTCTGATCATGCCCAGGATGATTGTGCAATATCATCTGATTGGGACTCAGCATGGGTGCTGGGAAAGAGGTAAATAAAGCTCTCCTCATGGATGAATAAAGGAGTTAGCCTTTTATTTCACCGAACACCTGGGTCTTCTCACCTCATCCCCAAGGGAACTGTTAGAACACAACAACAGCTCTGTTACTTTTATCTTTGTGCCCTTCAAAGAGTCTTAAACAAGGTTGTAATTCACATGATTTTAGATGGTTTCCTTGAATGTTGTCTATGTGCCTATAGATGAAAGCAGATGACCCAAATTAAGAAATAAAAATATAAAATGAAGACAGGAACCAGGATTCCCACTCCCCACCCCTGTTTTTTGGTTAGTTTGTGGCATTGTGAGTCCACTTGAAAAGTCAATACATTTTAGTCAAAGCGTTTTTAATGTACCTGTTGCTAAAAGCTAGAGGCAAAAAAGTTGCATTTAAAAGCTACATCAGTGCCTGGCACATGACAATTACTCAATAAAAATAACTATTTTTAAAGAACAAGCAAAATCTATCAGATTACAGAAGTACAACCCTATTTTTTTACTTGGTTATAGTTACCAGCTAGAATGACTTATGGTAATAGATTTATAATAAAATTGACTTCTGAAATTTATAGTTTGCAAGTAAATGTAGGTATAAATATGTTTTCAAATTTTATGAAAATTAGTGTTTATCAATGGAAGGACTTCCACACAATTGTTTTTCAAGTAAGTTATGGTGAGGTAGATTTTCCTACCTCCAACAGGCCCTTGTCCTACCTTTTCCAAATATGAACCAAGAAGACAATAAAGACATCAGGTTAACATGTTAACAACAGGATCAATGATCACAATATGGGTGCAGACCAGTGTAATAGCTCTGTTTTCTCAGGCAGCCCCAGGGATGAATTTTGCCTGGAATGATTCCAAGGCACAGCCACCCTTTCCTAAATAGACTTCAGTCCCTAGTAGTCACTATTGAAACTCAGGCTTGGAAAAGCTTAATATCATCCTTAGTGGCCAAGAACCTGACATACCATCTATCCTACAACTCTTTGCTGTTGCGCGCAACCTCGCCAGCAAGGACGATGTGACACCAGGCTCTTCTTTCAGCAGTTTATTCAGGACCTTTGAACAGAGCTTCTGCTGCTGGGGAAAACCCACTCCCAGCTAAATACCTCTGGACTGCCAATCATAGGGCACCATGTCAATAGATCCAGGTGCATGGAAGCAAGCCACACCTTGAAGCAAGCCACGAGCTTAGCCTTAGCCAAATAAAGAGTTGTTTATCTCAGAGAGCGCTCACCATTGGAAGGTGGAAGGCAGAACCCAGCACTGTCTTTAAGGTGCGGCCACACAGCTCTCTACAGTTCCCCCTTTTTGTTTTTATAAAGGAATTAGCAGGTGAGCGCAGAGGTCTATTCTCTGTTGTGCAAGGAACATTATCCCAAGACTCCTTTTGGGGCATCCCCCAAGGGATTATGGGACTCGTTCAACACCCTTTTTTCACAGAGGTGGGACATTAGGGTGAGAAACCCACATGCAAGCAGACATGCTCTCCTTGAGCCCTCCAAAACATAGCTGAGGTGCTCAACTGCAGTGCACTAGCCTCGCAACCTGCAAAAAACCTTAATCTTTTAAGGCAGCTAGCCAAACATAGGGGGACTGTCCAGTTTCTACGGCTACAAAGGCTTGGGCAATCATGGCCGCATCCCGGCGCTGTCTGGTCCTAATGCGGCAAAGGCAACACAGGCAGACCCCGGAGACCAGCACCATCAGGCCAGCCATAGCTCCTAGTCCCACCCACTCTTTCAGATGATCCATGGCAACAGAAAACCAGGTAGCCAATCCCTCAGCCATTCCGGCATCTATCCAGGTCTAGTTGACAGTCACGATGGCCACCCGGAGATCTTCCATCAATTTTTCGAACTGTCCTGTCAAATTACCTAAAAGATAACTTTACAACTGTTGAGATAAATTTACAGCATGGGTAAAATTCTCATATTGTATAAAGATTATTCAAGGTTTAGGTTTTTTGACTACTTGCAACAAACACAAAAGGAGGACAAACAGACACAAGAGTTGGCTTATCACATCCTGGATTTGTGGAGGCTATTACTCCAACATCCAGGCCCCTCCTTTCCCACTGTCCCCAAGTCTGGGAAGAACTCCATGAAAATTGGCCAACTCCATGTAGCCCACCAGCAAGCATGGCCAAGGGCTCAGGCACGCTCTAGACAAGCCACTCTAGTCACCAGGTGTCATACAATGCCTGTTCAGAGCTTCCACCTGAGCTATAGTAAAAGAGGCCATGATGCCATAAGTTCTAACTGCTTGCAGCTGCTCTAGGGCTGCCTGTCCACTCTCCACCACCTCACTACAGTGTTGGTCCTCGAGGCAGCTTCGGATCAGTTTCCAAATGGGTCTCACTCTGGCTTTGAGTGTTCCTTGTTCATAAGCAAAATCTAGGTCTCTCTCTAATTTCTCCCATGAGGGGACTGTAAGGCTCCCAGTTACAGCAAACCATGGGGCAACAACGTCATACTCCACTAGGAACCTTTCTAGGGTTTTCTTTTCTAATTTTAAATGTTTTGAATGAAGTAGCTCCTATAGAGCCAAAAAAATTGGGTGCGAAGGAAAAGCGCCCATAGAAAAATCTTTTTCTCTTTCACTTTTGAACTTGCTCGTCAGTGAGTCTTATCCCACTCTCTATCTACCGAGAAGAGCAAATTGCCCCCCCCCCCCCGCTTTTGTCGCAGATCCCCAACTTACCTGAGGACTCTTCCCCGCTTTTGTCGCGGATCCCCAACTTTATGTGGGGACTTACTGGTGCACCCCCTGACTGCAGAAAGTTCTGAGCCTTCGTCAACCTTACGGCGAAAACATGTTCCCCGTATGGGCCACCACTTGTCGCATGCAACCTCGCCAGCAAGGACAAAGCAACACCAGGATCTTCTTTCAGCAATTTATCCAGGACCTTTGAACAGAGCTTCTGCTGCTGGGGAAAACCCGCTCCCAGCTAAATACCTTCTGGACTGCCAATCATGGGGCACCACATGGGCCATGCCAATAGATCCAGGTGCATGGAAGCAAGCCACACCTGGAAGCAAGCCATGAGCTTAGCCTTATCCAAATAAGGAGTTGTTTATCTCAGAGAGTGCTCATCATCTGGAAGGTGGAAGGTGGAAGCCAACACCATCTTTAAGGTGTGGCCACACAGCTCTCTACATTTTGCATCACAATTACTCTGGTGATGATATTCTAAAACTACTTCAGCATTAGGCAGACACCAGCACCCACTGGGACATACTATGTTTTGACCTGATGACAGGAACACACAGCTCAAAGAGAATAAAATTTTGTTCTAGAGAGCATTAGGAGTATCCAAGGCCAAGAACACAGCTTCAGGCTACCTCAAGTTCTGACTTCCAATATAGTGAACAATTTAATTAAATTTTTATATTAGTAGAACAAAGATAGTTAAAAGTTGGGATGCTTTTCAGATACATTGGTAGCAATTTTAGACTTATTAAACCAAAGCTGAAAATCTCAGTTAAAGAATTCTGATGATTTCAGATGGTGTTATTTGTCTTTTGGTTGGCGGGTACTGGCCTTGTAGAAGATTCAGTAGAAGGTGCAGGTTCTTACTCACTATTTTCATTTACAGGTATAAGTCACCACCAGATGTAGTGTGGGTTTGTATACACCAAAGATTGTGTCAGTCTTTATGATTTTTGAGAGTAATGCTGAATCCAGTTTAGTATCACCCTAGATGTTTAATAGAGTGTTTTCAGCAATATAACCCCAAATTCAGAACATATGTCTGATGTGGGAATGCCTTTCTGTATGCTGTGAATCTCAATCTTTAAATAAAGGAGCTGTTTTGGGCCATGACAGGCACCATAGAAGAAGTAGGAAGAGAAATCAGAGCATAGGTAGGAGAAGCAGGGCGCAGTGAGGCAGACCGAGTAAGCCGTCCAAGGAGCAACATGTAAGGAACACAGGTGAGCCATGGGCCATGTGGCAGACAGATTAATAGAAATGGGTTGACTTAAGATGTAAGAGCTAGCTAGCAATGTTCCTGAGCCATAGGCCAAACAACATAAAGTTAATATAAGTGTCTGAGTCATTTCTGGGGGCCTGAGAAGCTGCGGGTGGCCAAGGGATCTGGGGAAGCAAGTCTGTGGGTCTGGGCCTCTGGCCACCCAGGACCAAGAAACCCCCACTGCAACGTATGTCACTGTATACAACCCTATAGGTGAAGGTCTTATACAATAATTTTCTATAAAACTGAGAAGTTGTTGAAACTGAACATAAGGATCTGGTCCATATTCCCAAGCCTATTTACAGAGGAAGTTTATTGAATTTCTCCACGTCAGAGGAAGACAGTTGCTTCAAGTTTCTCAGACTTCTATTTCCAGTCAGTGTCAATGACTGCTAAGGATCATTTTGAACTAGAACACAACCTTAACAATAGGCAGCACAGATGAGTGTGGGCCATTGTCCCATTTTAATACTGAACTACTTTGGGGATCTGTGTCCTCACAGTTTGGTATCATATAAATGTGATGTAGTCTGCAATGGGTTTGTTTATGGTAAATTCCCAAAATCCCGGAGTATTTGATGATGGGCTGGTACTTTTAGACAAAGCCTTATGCAGGCTGTAGGATGAGATTCTCTGAGGATTCTTTCCAAATAATGCACTGGTATAGTGGAGGAGACATATCTAAGCTTCTATTTTTATTTTCTAGTACTAAAATCCTGACTATAGCCCAACATGATGCATCAAGTAAATCTAGGTGCATTCTTATGCTGAAATACTCTATATGGTTACTTACAAACTGAAAGTGTGTAAGAAGACTACTAAAAATTTCTAGAAAGAAAACATAGACAAAGTGAAATTGGTGATGCTTAAACCACCAATTCTTCACTGGCCAGATAATATCATGAAACAAAGCAACATCAATAAAAAACGATAGCATTCTCAGGGAAGTGTAACCTCATCTAGTTCTCAAAGTAAAGTACTGGCTAGTCCCTCTGGGAGAATTCTCAAGTAGGAAATGTATTGCAGCTTTTCTATGGAAATGCCATTAGCATGAGGAAAAGAGAAGGAAACAAAATGAAAGTGAAAATAGTATGTAGTATGTGTGTGTTTTGTATATGTGTGTATATGCACCTGTTTTGTAATTGCTGAAAGACATGTGTTTTTCCTAAGGGTCAAATTCTGTAATAAGAGCAGTTGGATATAGTTGGGTCCATGTGTATATTCTAAGGAATGGGGTTGAAGGTTCAGTTGTGCTTTAATTATATTGATTACTCTTTTTAAAGAATGGAAGTGAATCAAGTCATTTCTTTACTAGTAGCCAGTATGTCTAACATACAAACTCTGAAATTCCATGAAACCTGCATATACAAAGGACAAACTATATCAAACTTGAGGTGAATCAAACTTTAAAAAAACCATCTGAAAAATAAATTTCTCTGTAGAGAAAATCCTAAGGATACTATAAGTAAGCTAAAAGAAATAAAATAAATGTAGAAAAATCCAAAAATATGTAAATATAAAAATTCTGTGGTGTTTCAATGTATTATCAAAGACTAATTCAAATATTGAATATTATGAAAATTTTATTTGTAAGCCTCAAAATATAAAATGTTAGAAATAGATTTAATAAAATATACTTGAGATATTTTTTGGTCAAAACTATAAAATATTGCCAAGTATAGTTTTAAAATATTTAATATAATGCAGAATTAATTGTACTAAAGGATCAAAAATTGCAACAATATTCCCATTAAGTTGTCATTTCCCTTTAAATTGATATGAAGACTCAAAATTAAATCAGTAAATTTTTCTGTTTGTTTTTTGATGAAAGAAAGGTCCCATAAAAAGAGATTGTAAACAAGGCATTTCCAGAAACAAGATTTTGATAGGAATAATCCCAAGAGAAGACCCCTCACTTCTGGAATATGCAGAAGATGTGGAAAAAGAAGACATTGGACTAATGAATACAGATCAACAAGGGACAAACTTCTGCCCTTGCAAATGTCCCAAGGGGGCTTTCAAAAGCCCCCAGGTCAGGTAACTTTCTGCCTTTGGGGAACAACCCAAATGGCTTTTAAAAGCCCCCATATCAAGTACAATCCAGTCTTACCCTGCCATTGTGGAGGAAACACCTGCCCAGAACAATTTAAATGATTAAAACCTATTTTAAAAAGACATACTACATGGAATAATAGAAAATCTACAAAAAAAAGAAAAAAAATTCAGGAAAAATTTTAAAGCAAATGTTATGGCAAGCTTCTATCAATGAAAAAAGGCCAAATATAAAGTACAAATAAATGTTGTTATTACTGTAGGCTTATTGGACATAGGCATGGATGTATCAATAATTTCACCAGAGTCATGGCATCCAAGTTGGCCCCTTCAGGAGGTAAATGTTCAGTTTTGGGTATTGGGTCGATATCCCAGGTAAAACAGACTGCAACATGGCTTGAGTGTATAGGACTAGAAGGATAGAGAGGAATATTAAAGCCATATGTGGCTGACATTGCTATAAATTTATGGGGACAAATTTACTACAACAGTGGAACAGATGGATTAATATTCCAACAAACACAGAAATGAACTGTAAACTAGTACATGGTTCTGGAAAAAAACATTAGAAGGTATTATGAGAAACAGTCCCAGACCATTCAGTTTAGAGAAACAAGGCAGAATAGCTGCTGATCTTTCAAAAACACCCACAGCACTACCTCTAAAATAGCTAACAGAGAAGCCTATATGGGTTCATCAATGGCCTCTAACAAAAGAGAAATTGCAGGCCTTAGAGCAGCTGGTACAGGAGCAGTTAAATGCTCAGCATATAGAAAAATCAACCAGCCCTTGGATTTCCCCCGTATTTATTATTAAAAAGAAATCTGAAAAATGGAGAATGGTAACAGACGTATGGGTGATAAGCAAGGTGATCCAGCCAGTGGGCTTTCTACAATCTGGGATTACTTTGCCTTCTCTGTTATAGTTATTGTATTAAAAGACAAGTTTTTTTGTTTTTTTTAAAAATATCTATACAAGAACAAGACAAAGAAAAATTTGCCTTTACAATGCCCACTTATAATAATTCTCGGTCTGAAAGTAGATTCCAGTTTTGGATTCTCCCTCAAAAAATGCTGATAAACCCTACTCTGTTCCAGTATTTTCTACAAAAGCCAATAGAACAAATACATAACAAATTCCAACAATCTATAATTTATCATTATATGGATGACATATTGTTGGCTAATTCAAATATCAATACCTTAGAAAAAAGTTTTGAAGAAGTGAAAAGTATTTCGCCTACTTGGGGATTACAGATTGCTCCAGAAAAAAAAAATGCAAAGAGGGAATTACATTAATTATTTAGGATATAAAATAGGCCAACAAAAATTTAGACCACAGAAGGTACAAATCAGGGGAGATAAATTGAAAACACTTAATGATTTTCAAAGACGACTAGGAGACATTGCCAATTTCTGACCCACTGTTGGAAATAAAAATCATGAATTGGATAATTCAAAACCTTAAATGGAGACAAGGACTTAAATAGTTTGAGAGAATTGTCACTTGAAGCTGAGAAAGAATTGGCTTTCGTGGAAAAGAAATTACAGGAGGCACATATGGATTGTATGTATCCAGACCTTAATTGCATTCTAGTTATCTTGCCCTCTAAGCATTCTCCTTAAGGATTTTAGTGCAAAGGTAAAATGTTATAATGGAATGGATATTACTTCTACATAAACTGAGTAAGAAATTAAAGACATGTGGAAAAGATTTCTGAACTTATTTTTAAAGGAAAATTAAGACTTCATCAATTGACAGAAATGGACCCAGAAGAAATTGGTGTACCTTTCACTGATGAAGAAATTGACCAATTATAAGTAGAAAGTGAACCTTGGCAAAGAGCCTGCAGTAATTTTCTGAGAGATATTAATAACAAATATTCTCAAAGCAAAAAATTGAATTTCTAAAGAAATCTAACTGGATTCTCCCTCGTATTGAATGAGATAAACCAATTTCTGGAGTCCTACATTTTATACCAATGCAAACAAATCAGGAAAGACAAGTTACAAATCAGAACATATAAGTAAGGTGGCTCAAATCCCTTATAATTCTGTTCAAAAGTCAGAATTATATGCTACCGTGATGATATTAATAGATTTTACTGAACCTCTTAACATAGTCACTGAATCTCAATATGTAATAAGAGTTGTTCTACACATTGAAACAGCTGATTTTATTAATGATGAATCAGATTAAACTTCATTATTTATTCAGTTACAAGAAATAATCAGGACTAGAAATCATCCCTTCTGTATAACACACATTTGATCTCATACAGGTCTGTCAGGTCCTTTAGCACAAGATAATGATGAAATTGATAAATCATTAATAGGAAACATACTAGAGGCCTCAGAATTTCATAAAATGCATCACAATTATAGCAAAGGATTAAAAAAAAAGATGTCTGTATCACTTGGTAACAAGCCAAAGAAATTGTAAAAAGATGTCCCACCTGTTCTTTCTATAACCAAACTCCATTGCCAGCAGGAACTAATCCTAAAGGTATACATAGAAATGAAATCTGGCAGATGGATGTATTTCATCTTATAGAACTTGAGAAATTAAGATATGTCCATCATACAATAGATACATTTTCAGGATTTCAATGTGCAACTGCTTTGAGTTCAGGAAAGGCTGATTCTGTAATCACACATTTGCTAGAAGCTATGGCCATCATAGGAATACCTGTACAAATTAAGACTGACAATGCTCCAGCATTTGTCTCTAGTAAAATCAAACAATTTTTTTTTTGCTCATAACAATATAAAGCATATTACAGGAATACCACACAATCCTACAGGGCAAGCAGTCATAGAGAAATCAAATCGAACTCTAAAGGATATGCTAAATAAACAGAAAGGAATAACAAAGACCCCCAGAGATAGACTACATAATGTTTTATTAAATTTGAATTTTCTCAGTGCTAATGAGAATGGAACAACAGCTGCTGAAAGGCATTAAACTATAGAAGAAACAGCTGAACTAAATCAGCCTGTTTACTTCAAAGATGTACTAACCTCTGAATGGAAGCCAGGATATGTGCTACATTGGGGAAGGGGTTTTGCTTTTGTTTCCACAGGTGAAAAAAAGTTATGGATACCATCAGAATTAATAAAAATTCAATTTGACCAGATAAAATTCATGAAACTAAGAATTAATAGCTCATCCACTCACATTACAATTCTTTAAGTTGTAAGAAGAAACAAAGGGTTGGGGCAGGTTTCTGTTTTTGTCTTTACAGGGAACTGGAAATACCCATCTTCAAGAAGTGAAAAGACTTAGGACATCTAGATATTTATTGCAAAAGTGAGGCTATCCAAGAAAATTTGAAAGCAAAAGAATATCATAACTATTGGTACCAGTATACTTTATTTGCTTAACCAAATTTTGTTTTGTTAGTTGAAGTCCCAGTTTAATTATAATTTAAAGCTGGTTTTAGAGTTGGATTGTGACTCTCTCCTTCTCTAAACTCAAGCATACTTCTTAAAGAAAATTACAAAATCTCTGTATCATATCAGAAGAACCACCTGATATGGGACAGAAGAATAACAAAAAATAAGGGACTATTCTATTGTTACTAATCCTATGCTGAACAAATCATTATATATTTAGTTTCCTATGCATTGTGTTGGGTTTTAGTCTCTTATCAGTTTTCTGCAGTGATCCAGGACAAGGCCTAATTGTGAACTTGAAGTATCTAAAAGGAAGATAGGGCCCCACAATGATGATTTCACATGAACTCTGACAAAGCCACTAGGCTGACAAACACCAACCAAAGAACAAATTTGGACTACAAACTGATAAGGACAATTTTGATGCACCTTGCTGAGATGAACCAGCTTCACAGACTGCTATAGCCAGGACTTGAGACAAGCCATGCACTTTCCTGTTATGCAGAGACTGGACAACAAATGACACAGATATTTATTTCAGGACTCGACATTTAACAAAACTTTTCTTTTCAGGATCCCCAAAAGATGCCGCCGCCCCCCAGTCAAAAGGAAGTAAATTTAAGAACATGGTGCCACATTCCCAAGTGGTGGGGTTGGTTGGTTTTGGTTATTCAATGGGTTATGAATGATTGTCATTGTTTAGGTTAATTGGTTAAAAATTGTTAATAGTTATGGTTAGAAAAAAGTAAAACAAGAATGATTAGATTCAAGAATTGTGTTTAAAAAATAGAAAGAAAAAGGGGATACAGATATATAGGATATAAGGATAGATTATGGAATCTTCTTTTAAAAGGATTTACTAGCTTTAAATATTTTACATTGCATTGGAGTTTCGTATATTGTATGCAAATTGTGTATATTGAGATTAATTGTTACAGATATATAGGATATAAGGAATAGATTATTGAATCTTCTTTTTAAAAATTACTATACTAGCTTTAAATATTTTTCATTGCATTGGTTTTTTGTATATTGTATACAAATTGTATATATTGAGATTAATTGTGTTACTGTACAAATATCTCTATGCTTGTTCAAGGTTTTATACTTATTCAGTTCATCTAACATTGTAATACAAGTTGCTAGTCCATGGAAGTTTTTATTACCAATTAATTTAAATATAAAGCAATGCAAGTTAGTAGTTAGACATTACATTCAGACATAGTCATGCTACATATGTTTTCAAGATCAATGTAATATATTTTAGATGAACAGGTCTTCTTCAAACACGTCAGAGATCCATAGAATGTGGGATTCAAAATACTTTTAGAACTCAGACTTTTCTGGACAGTGCGACAGGTCTGATCCTGGCAGCCCCAATCGACTTCAAGAGAAAAATGGGCATTGAAGAAACTCCATATGGAGTCTACTTTCTTTGTGGCAATGGTTAACCATTGGACAAGAACCTGTTCCTGTATTGACTGCTTGACAGTATACTGTTTAAACTTGACATGCAGGTTCCCTCGGAAAGTGACTTTGAACTTTGACAGAATAAGCTAAAATGGTCCTTCAGGTTCCTGCTTTTTAGAGAAAACTGTCAGTTATTGCCCATGGATGGTATGAGGCCAGTAGCGGCCCAGGTGCACTGGGCCTGGGTCTTCCTGTAGTCCAGTTGCTTGGGAATGCATTCCAAAGCAGGTGGTAAACTCCATCTAAGGCTAAATACAGGTACAGACTGATACCCAACAATTACCATAAAGGAGACTTGAAAAGAACTTTGAAGAGAGACTTCAATCTTCAGGACACAAGGAGAAGTGACTGAACTATACCAAAATGGGCAGAGCAGATTTTCTGCTTCACTGAGATGAAAAGAGACTCTGGGCCTGTAGGCTGAATATGGATGCCTCAACTTTATAAAGGAACTTTGCATGACTGTCTTGGCAGATAGGTGTCATCTCTGTCATTTCTAGTTTTTGGAAGTTGCTTGCACTACCTGTTTACTTGGATAAATATTATTTCCTTCTTAGGTCTCTGAGGCAGTTGAAGATGAGACAGTTAAAGTTATAGTTATAGTTTTCTAGTGACAGTTTTAGAAAAGAAAGTTTGAAGTTAAAGTGTATAAGTTTTAGAGACATCAAAATAATAGCTTTTAGTTAGTAATATAAGTTAGAAAGGAAATGAATTAAGTATAATCCTTTGGACTCATCAAAATAGGATAATTAATGAAATCTTTGAATTGTCAATTGTTAATGGACTGGACATTACTCATTTATTGTTTGTATATATTATGTATACTTATTGTACCTATTGTATATGGTTTTTCTTATATTAGCAATCACCTTCTTTTTTAAAATTTGACACAAAATGGGATATGTGGGGATTTAATAAAAGTCTGAAAGTTTCAGAGATATAAGAGTGATCTAACCACCATCAGTCTAGGAGGATCAGAGAGTGGTGATTCACACCTTTAATCCCAGCACAGTGAATATCCCAGGAGTGGTGACCTACGCCCTTAATGCAAACTGAGATTGAGGTCATCTGAGTTTATAGGAGGAGTTCCAGCCTGCCAGGCAGGCAGTGGTGGGGCCATGCCTTAACTTACCAAGAGAGTATTTAAGGCAGGCATAGAAAGACAGAAGTAGAGGAAGCTAAGAGAAGTTAGGCTGGGGAAGCTGGAAGACAGCTGGGTAAGATCTGACTGGTGTTTACTCTCTCTTGTATCTCTGACTTTCTCAGAGATCTATCCCTGAGTTTCATTTATTCATGAAACACATCTCCATGGTAGAATTTTAAGTCAGGAATGGTGATATCTTCTGAAGTTCTATTAGTAAACAAGTTTTTTTTGGGGGGGGGGTGGAGGAATCATGGGGGTATTTTTTTCCATGTGAATTTCAGTAATGTTTATTTCTAGTTCCGGAAAGAACTGTGATGGAGTTTTCATGGGAATTGCTTTGTAGATTGCTTTTGGTAAAATTACCCTTTTTACTCTGCTGATCCTACCTATCAAAGAGCATGGGGGATCTTTTCATTTTCTGATATCTTCTTCTTCATTAACTTACAGTTCTTATCATACAAGACTTTTATTTCTTTGTTTAGAGTTACCCCAAGATATTCAATGTTATTTGCACCTATTATAAAGGGTGATGTTTCCATGATATTCTTTTCAGCACTTTTATCACTTGAGTTACTCTTGTATCCTCCTACATTGCTGAAGGTGTTTATCAGCTGTAGGAGTTCCCTGGTAGAACTTTGGTGTCACTTATGTATGTGATCATATCATCTGCAAATAGAGATAGTATGAATTCTTCTTTTCCAATTTGTATCTTCTTGGTCACCTTTTGTTGTCTTATTGATCTAGCTAAAACTTCAAGAACTATATTGAATAGACATAGGGAAAGTGGGCAGTTTTGTCCTGTTCTTGATTTTAGTTGGACTAGTTTGAAATCTGTTCATTTAGTTTGAGGTTGGCTGAT
Organism: Phyllotis vaccarum; assembly: GCA_033318265.1. Lineage (NCBI taxonomy): Eukaryota > Metazoa > Chordata > Mammalia > Rodentia > Cricetidae > Phyllotis > Phyllotis vaccarum. The sequence continues at coordinate 110,337,523 of JARWLC010000011.1, forward strand.
GGCTTGCTGAATAGTGCCTTTATTGTGTTTAGGTATTTTGCCTGTATCCCTGATCTCTCCAGGATCTTTATCATGAAGATGTGTTAGATTGTGTCAAAGGTTTTTTTCAGTATTCAATGAAATTATCTTGTAGATTATTTTCTTTCAGCTTATTTACATAATAAATGGCATTGACTGTTTTTCATATGTTGAATCATCTCTGCTTCTCTGGGATGAAGTCAACTTGATCACAGTGGATGATATTTTTGATATCTTGAATTTAGTTTGCCAGTATATAGTTGAGTATTTTTTCATCAATATTTATCAGTGATATTGGTTTGTAATTATCTTTCATTGTGGCATCTTTGAGTGGTTTGGGTATCACAGTGACTATAGCCTCATATAAAGAGTCTGGCAACATTTCTTCCATTTCTATTGTGTGAAACAATTTTAGGAGTATTGGTATTAGTTTTTTGAAATTCTAGTCAAATTCTGTACTGAAATAATCTGGTCCTTGGCTTTTTTGGGGTTGGGGGACTTTTAATAACTGCTTCTATTTCCTTAGGGTTTTTAGGTCTGTTTTTTCTTTTATCTGCTCTTGATTTAACCTTGATGAATGTTGCCTGTCCAGAAAGTTGTCCATTTTTTTTAAGTTTTCCAATTTTATGAAGTACAGGTTTTTTAAATGTGGTCTATTGATTATCTGGATTTCATGGATGTCTGTTGTTATAACCCTTTTTCATTTCTGATTTTATTAATGTGGATATTTTCTGTCTGCCTTTTGGATAGTTTGGATAAGGGTTTGTCTATCTTGTTTACTTTCTTAAAGAACCAACTTGTTATTTCATTGATTCTTTCCATTCATCTCTTTGTTGCAATTTTATTGGTTTCATCCCTGAGTTTGATTATTTCCTGCCATCTACTCCTTCTAGATGAGTTTGCTTCTGTTTGTTCTTTAGCTTTCATCTGTGCTCTTAAGTCTTTTGTGGTAAAAATTTCCAAATAGTTTATGTAGGCACCTAGTGCTATAAACTTTCCTTTAGGACTGCCTTTATTGTGTCACATGTGCTTGGGTATATTGTGAATTCATTTTCATTCAATTCTAGAAAACCTTTAATTTCTTTCTTTACTTCTTCCTTTTACCAGAATTGGTTCAATTGCAAGATGTTGAGTTTCCATGACCTTGTAGGCTTTCTGTGGTTTGTGTTGTTTTGAACTATAACTTCAGTCCATGGTGATCTAATGAGGTAAAGTGAATTATTCCCATATTTTTGGATATATTCATATTTGCCTTATGAATGACTATGTGATTAATTTTAGAGAAAGTTCTATGGGGTGATGATAAGAAGGTATATATTCTTTGGTGCTTTGGAAGAATGTTCTGTATCTATCTGTTAAGTTATTCTGAATCATAATATCTGTTTGATATCTTATGTTTTTGTTAAGATTCTGTCTGTTAGACCTATCCATTGGTGAGAGTGGGATATTTAAATCTCCCATTATTAGTGTGTGTGTAGTTTGATATGAAGTTTAAGCTTTAACAATATTTTTTCTACATATGTAGGTTTCCTTGTATTGGGGTCATAAATATTCAGGATTATTATTTCATCTTGATGGATTTTTCCTGGGATGAATAAGTGATTACCTTCCTGAACTCTTTTAATTGAATTAAATATAAAGTCTATTTTGTTAGGTATTAGGATAGCTACACTAGTTTGTTTCATGAGTCATTTACTCTGAGGCAGTTTCTGTCTTTGAAGTTGAGATTTGTTTCTTGTATGCAGAAGAAGGCTGGATCTTGTTTTCATAGACACTGTGTTAGCCTGTGTCTTGATATAGGTGAATTAATTCCATTGCTATTAATGTATATTAATAACCAAAGATTGTTCTATTGTTCCTATTATTTTTGGTGGCAGTGTATGTGTGTTTCCCTTTTTGGGGGTTTCTATCCTTAGAATTATCTATTGCTTTTGGCTTTTTAGGTGGGAATGTGCCTTCTGGTGCTTTTTGTAGGGCTGGATTTGTGGATAGATATAAATTAAATCTGGTTTTGTCATAGCATATATAGTGATTGAGAGTTTTTTCTGGGTAGTCTGGGATGGCATCTGCGGTTTGTTAGGGCCCTTATAAAGTCTATCTAGTACATTCTAGCTTTTATAGTTTCCATTGTAAAATCAGGTGTTAATCTGATGGGTCTGCCTTTATAATTTACTTGACATTTTTCCTTTGCATCTTTTAATACCCTTTCTTTATTCTGTATATTTTTGTTTTGATTATTATGTAGCATGTGGAATTTTGGAAGGTTCTATTCTACTTGGTGTTCTTTAAGCTTCTTGTATCTACATAAACATCTCCCATTTTAGGGCAGGAAAGTTTTTTTATGCTTTTTTTGAATATATGTTCTGTGCCTTTGAGCTAGTGTTATTCTCCTTCTATTCTTATTATTTTGGGATTTGGTATTTTCATGGTGTCACAGATTTTCTGGATGTTTTGTGGTTTTTTTTTGTTTTTGTTATTTTGTTTTGTTTTTAATCTTCAGTGTTTTTTTAACTGACAACTTTATTTTCTCTACTGTATCTTCCACATCAGAAATTCTCTCTTCCATCTCTGCATTCTGTTAGTTAAGCTTGTATCTGTAGTTCCTGTTTATTTACTCAGATTTCCCATTACCAGTAGTCCCTCAGTTTGTGTCGCATCACTTTTATGTCAGTTTTTATGTCTTGAACTGTTTCCTTCACCTGTTTGGTTGCTTTTTTTTTTCTTGGATCTCTAGTCTTTCTTAAGAGATTTGTTGTTTTCTTCCAACTTTTGCTTGTCTTTCCCTCTTTTTCCTCAAGGAAGTTTTTTTTTTTAAAAAAAATCCTTCTTTAATTTACTCTTCAAAAGTGTAAAGATATTTTTAAGGTAGTTTTTCTCTGCTTCTATATTGGAATGTCCATGCCTTGCTGTTGTAGAACCACAAGGTTCTAGTGGTGCCATTTTTCTTTTTGTTGTTGAATGTTCTTGCACCGGGTTCTATCCATCTCTTCCTCTAATGGTGGAAACAATGTCTGTGTTTCAATAGAGTTTGGACTACTAGGTGCTTTTGGTGCAATTGGTGCTCTTGGGGTAACTGGACGGTATGGAATCGGTGTCTCAGGAAGCAGTTGAGAACTGTAGCTGGAGCTTTTGTACTGAGGGTCTCCAGAGGCTATGTCTCAGGAAGTAGCAAAGGTTGTGGGATGGGTGGGTTTAAGGAATGAGTTGAGGCTTATGGACTCAGGCTTTTATGCAGCCTGCTGCTTGCTTACCTGCAGCTGGAGCTATGATGGGTTTGAGGGGCACATTTTGCGCTGTGTTGCCCAGATCTGATGGCTGTCCTAGCTGGCCTGGCTGGGTGGCTGGGAGGAGAATACCTGTCCTCTTGTCTCAATTATTTTTGAAAAACAAAAGATATATCAGAGAATGAAGGAGAATATTTGTAAAACATAGATGGTATATAAAAAATTGTCTAGTGTGGTGATATAGTGTATTTGATTAAAAAAATAATCTGAACTATCAGAGGCAAGGCATAAAGGTGAGAGAGGAGTGACCCATGCCTTTAATCTCATTAGTTGGAGACAGAGATCAGTCTGGATCTCTGTAAATTCAAGGCCTAAAGCCAGCTAGTAGTGACACACCTTTAATCCTAGCTCTGAGAAAGCTGAACTAGGGAGTAAGATAGCTAAGCAAAGGGAGTGCAGGGCTCCATGTAGAAGGGCTGAGGATTCAGAAGCTCGAAGCTAACACATTTATGGAAACAGGTCTAAGGATCTGGCTAGATGAGAATTGTCTGTGGTTTATATCCTTTCTGTCTGATAGCTCAATTTCCCCAAATATCTGTTTTGGGGTTTTATTAAAATACCAAATCGAATTTGTACAATAGTTTGGAATATAAAATGAATTTAATCTTAATAGTAAGGAAGAAAACAGTTTAAAAATATGACAAACAGTAGTGGATGAAAAGAACAAATGATACAAATGTGTATAGAGTTATAATTAGTAATCTAAATGAAATCTATATATAATATAATATTGGCTAGTATATATTATACTCACACACAATGGAAAAAATTTAAATGGTAATAACAAGTGTTGTCAAGATAATAATGTAGTTTACAACCTGATATATTAGTGCAGTAGATGCAAATTTTGGGGCTACTTTGGAAAGACTCTGACACTTCTTTAAAATGTTAGATGTTTCTTTGCCATATACTAAGCCATTTCACTCCAGGAATGAGTTTAGCTGAAAAGAAAACTTATTAACACACTCCTATTTAGTTATGCGTATGTTTTAATAGTTTTATCATAATAGTTTGAAAATTAAAATAACCCACCCCTCCATCAAATGATAAATGCATAAATATAGTTCATGTGTATTTAAATGTGATGTCAGTAATAAATTTGACTCCCAGGGTATGGGAGGTATAGGCAGGAACACAGAATTTGAGTCAAACAAGGCTACTAAATGAAGTACTTCTGAAATATATAGGTAACTATATGAATGAGCATGTTTTGTGTTAGATCATGTGATATATGGTAGAGTGTCAGAAAGCACAGCTGGAAGAGGATAAAGCCAGCTTTAGAGCTTTCACAAGGCTACTCACTGCTTGTTGAGCCCCAATCTAATTACTTACAGTGTCAGAATTTGAATTATTTCTCTGTGCTGTATTGTTCTGCTCTGGGGCTGTAACAAGGCAAGACAGACATTTTACCAATAGTCTCCTCCAAATTGTTAAATTCACACACACACACACACACACACTTTTCAAAAATGAATCTTCTTTTTGTAACTATTCTGGAGATACTCTTTGAGATACATTCCCATCCCCATACCACATTATCTATGATATTTGAAAATATGATATCTAAAATGCTAATATTATCTGTCTGCTTTGCTGTCTGTAATTCACCTTTTAGTTTTCATGCTAAAGAGTATTTATTACACACTGTAGTACAATTTCTGTCCTCTTTTCTTCTACTCACTGAAGGAACAGATAGATACATCCAAAGAAAGCTATAACTATATCATTTATTGTTTTAAGATTTGTTCATGTGTGTGTTTGTGGTGTGTGTGGGGCATGTGTGTGTGTGTGTGTGTGTGTGTGTGTTGTGTGTGTGTGTACTACTACATTTGTATACCAGCCTGAAAAGAGCAGAGAATCCTCTGTAACTGAAGCCACAGCCAGTTGCTCTCTACGGGGTATGGGTGCAGCAACCGTACTCAGGCCTCTGCTAGAGTACCATGCCTTCTTAAAGGTTGAGCTATCTGTCTAGCCCTCTGCATTATTTTTATTAACATGATAGTTGCTATGTTAAAAGCAATCCCAAGACACTAAGACCGTTTTCTTCCTTAGCAAACCTCTATTTGAGAAAAGATATATTAATAAAACCATTCCTTCCTGGAAGCTTAAAACTCCACCTACCACATATCCATATTTAATTCAATGAGCAAAATGTCTCTCTGAAAAATAGGACTCAAGTTCCACATTCTATTCCACTTATTCTTTTTGATTGGAAATCTAACAAAAGCTTTCTTTTTCCAAAGTTAAAATTTAGAGAAAACAATCCATATTTAAGTAGTGCAGACATTTAAATAGCCCCACCCACCCACCCCTGGCCAAATATCAGCCGTTGTGAAGATTAAAAGAAGAAAGCAAATTGTTTGACTTTCCTGCTGTGGTATCTGTATCTATACCTATATCTATCTATCTATCTATCTATCTATCTATCTATCTATCTATCTATCTATCTATCTATCTAATCTATCTACCTATCTATCTATTTATCTATCTATCTTTAGTTTGCATATTCAAACTGTTAGTTCAACCCTATTCAAATATAACTAGATATAGACTTAATGACTATCTTTGGATTAATCCATATAAAACCATATTTAAACATCTGTATTTTCTTATATAACAAATTCATATTTTACTGAGAAAAATAAAAAGTGAAGATTCTATTATATTCATGGGCTACAACATTTATTATTATAAAAATATAGGTTTCTCAAAATCTAGCTGCACTTATGATATGATTTCTAAATATTCCAGGAGATTTTTTTTGGTTAAAATTGATCACTAACAGTGAATTATTAATGGTGTTTCACCAGGAAGAACAACTGAGGAAATCTCCAACAGAAAGGAGGAAGGAAGCATAATTCTATATGGCAGTTCTTGGTATAGCTAAGACAGTGTACTAATGCCAGATGTAAATGAGCCAATGCCATAAAACATCTTTCATAATCATCTCCACACACCTGTGACCACTTTATTGATGAAAAAGGTTATATACAATAAAATATAAAATTCTGTCTTTAAAATATAGTTCTGGGGACTAGAGAGGTCAGAGATGCAAAACACACAAAATATTACAGAAATATATATATCCATGCAACACCCCCCCCAAAAAAACCCCTTAAATAAAACATCTAAATTATTTTTTAAATAGTTATGAGAGACAGAAGAATGCATCAGTAGTTAAATTCACCTGGTGCTTATAGAAAGGACATGCGTGTTCCCACCACCCACACAAGGTTGTAGACAAACTGCCTATAACTCTAGCTCTAATGGATTTGGTGCCCTCTTTTGGCTTCACTACCAGCACATAGGTGGCACACACAGGTGAGTATTCACAAACACAAATACATAGACCGAAGCAAAAGTAAAGATAAAGCTGTGCTGGGTAGCTTTATGCCAGTTTGACATAAACTAAGACCATCTGAAAGGAGTAAGCCTCAAATGCAAAGTAATGTCTCCTTAAGATCAGGCTGCAGACAACCCTGTAAGACTTTTTTTTAATTTTTATTTATTTTTTAATTTTTTTTTTTTTTTTTACATTTTAGTCCTTATCTTGGTATACACTTTAGTTAATGTCTGTTAGTTCATTGCTTGGAGGTGCACCCATTTGATGTTTCCTGGTGACATCTCTTTTACAACTGCTACCCTGCTT